>JAQJVL010002967.1:0-73866 GCA_035578905.1 Stictocephala bisonia | reverse complement strand
ATTTTTCACCCTTAAAAATTAATACCCTCAAAAATACCCTCAACCAGTAAAATTACCCTCGAATTCCCAACGATGCTGACTCAATCCACTCACTGTCTGTCAAATTCAAACTAAAAACAAAACCTAACCAAATAAAACGTGGGTTGCCATGTAAACACTAAACATCGATATAGTTACATTGATATACGCTTCTAGATGTGTATATATATATATATATTAAAGCACCAATAGCAGTATTTTGCTAAATCGATCAACCTTGTTATGGGACAATGGCCCAAATCTATCTTAAAGTTAAATATAATAAAATCTTCTTGGCTTGATCTAGGCTTGACTCATTGAGTCAGGAATGATAACCAATCACTATATAAGCTTGCTTAGCTAGCAAGAGTTTGAATCAGGTTAGTATTCAATCTAATCAAACTCCTCATAATTTTCTAAAACACTGTTTATGTCCATATTAAATGATGAGTACAGTAAATGTAATATTATTATTATTTTTAATAGGCTTTTATCCTTCATTGAGACAAACCAGCTGTTATCTGCTTCCCAATTTGGATTTACCAAGGATAAGTCAACTGCAGATGCCATCTATCACTTTGTTTCCTCTATTGTAAAATCTCTGGACCAAGGAAATCCTTGCGTAGGAATATTCTTTGACTAACAAAAGCTTTCAACCTCATTGACCATGATATCCTCCTAAACAAACATTACATTTTGGGTATTAGATGTTTGGGTCATTCATGGATTTCCTCCTACCTAAAAGATAGAGAACAGGTTGTCAGTGTTCTATTTGTTGATCCCTATGGGTGTCAAGGTTGGGTTAAATCCTCTGCAGTTAGTCAAGGTTGGGTTAACTACTTCATATATTCCGGGCGAGCCTCGGCGGTGACCTCTCGACACTAGTTGACTCCTTACTTTGGTATTGACCCACCCGCCCGCCCATACAAGTACATTGACATTGACCCTCCCACCCGCCCATACACGTACAGTGGCATTGACCCACCCAACCACCCATACACGTACAGTGGTATTGACCCACCCGCCCACCCATACACGTACAGTGGCATTGACCCACCCACCCACCCATACACGTACAGTGGCATTGACCCACCCACCTACCCATACACGTACAGTCACCCGCCCACCCATACACGTACAGTGGCATTGACCCACCCACCTACCCATACACGTACAGTGGTATTGACCCACCTGCCCATCCATACACGTAGAGTGGTATTGACCCACTCGCCCACCCATACACGTTCAATGGTACAGTGCCCAATTTAAGTAGAAACAACGTGAATAGAGAGGAGTTAACTTTGAATGAACAATTCTCAGTCGTATTTACACAGACCTTAAACCCTCCTTCCTACTTTTACTACACATCGGCTGACAGTAGCACCTACTGAAATCTGTCATATCACCGCCGCTGAAACTGTTTACCTATGTATGAGCACCCAATATGTACGAAAAAAAAAATAGATTACCAGTTGATTGATTCTGAAGTTAATTATATTGGCCGGTTGTGTTAATTTTAATTATATAGATCCCATCAGGAGGTTTAGTTTAACGTAAAATGACGATAGGCCCTAATATTAGTGTTTATGTATTTATGCTATAATTTTTTTTTTTATTTTATTTTATTTTATTTGCATGCTTTAGAACAGTTTACAAAACCAATTACACTAAAGCAGTTCAATTTATTCTTAAAGTTCATGCTGGGGTTTCTTGAGCTCACTTCATGCACATAATATAAACCATAATATTACTCTTATTAATAGATAAGTTAAATAAATAACTAAAAATATTACCAACAGTGACATGCTTTAACCTAAAAGTAATAATAAATACAGTAATATAATAAATAACAAATGAGAAATATAGCCTACTCTGAAGATTCATAACAGTAACTTAATATTGTATAAATTAGTGACTGATCATTTCTAATAACCAAATGCAAACAGTAAGAAATACAATTTAACCTTAACAACATTTAAGCGCGCATACACATACACACACACACATATATATATATACATACATACACATAAATATATATGAAAAACAAAAACAAATAAATAAATAATAATAATAATACAGTAAAAAATGGCAATCAACATACATCAGATAACAAGATTATTTTACAACAAGGTATAAAAATAAAAATAGTTATACATTTAATAAACTCAACGCTGTTAGGCATTTTGATTTAAAAATGTTTGGAGGGTCAAAAAATATATCAATTTCCTGCTCACTAGAGATTAGTAAATTGTAAGCTCTCATGAACTGAAAAAGAGGGGAAAAAGCATGAGAGGCTGTGCGGCAGTATGGGAGAGTGAAAAGAAGTTTATTTCTACTTCGGAAGGTAGGCACACGGATAGACAGACCGGCCAAGCAAGCGGCATCATCCACCTCACCTCCGACCAGTCTGCACAGGAATACCAGACCCATGAGTGTTCTCCTCAGAGCCAGCTCCCGAAACCCAAACATCACTAGCAAATCACTATATGGAACCACATAAGTGTAAACATTAAAGCATTTGTAAAATAAAAACCTTAAAAATCGCTTTTGAACTCTTTCGAGTGCATCTCGGTAAGTTATGTGAAAAGGGTTCCAAATGACCGCTCCACTCTCCAACCTTGACCTGACCAAAGAGTAGTACAGATTAACTATGGTTTGAATATTTCTAAAATTAACACTTTGTCTAAAGATCAATCCCATCATTTTACTACTTACAGCTATACATGACTCAACATGAGGATTAAAAGACAATGTATTAGTCATATGAACTCCTAAATCTTTAATCTGATTCACTCTAGTTATTGCAGTTCCATTTAGGAAATAGTCTGTTTCCATATAATCTTGAGCTCTTGTAAAAGTCATCAACTGACATTTTGTGACATTAAAAGACATTTTATTATTGATACTCCATTCTAAAACATTGTCTAAGTCTTGTTGCAAACTAATTGTATCCACAGGGCTCCTAATATGTTTAAATAATTTTAAATCATCCGCAAATAGTAGGGCCTTTGACGATAAGATACAATCACTTAAATCATTGATTAAAATAGTGAACAAACAAGGCCCCAAATTCGAGCCCTGCGGCACACCGGACTGAACATTAAATGTAGTTGATGAAATTCCGTTGTAAAAAACAAATTGTCTTCTATTCATAATGTATGATTTAAAGAAATACAACAGATTATTTGAAATTCCGTAAAAATGTAGCTTGTTTAACAAAATTGAATGGTCTACTTTGTCAAACGCCTTGGCCAGGTCAAGAAATAAAGCATCAGTTCGGGTCCCAGAATCCAGCCCCGAGGAAACATAATTAATGAAATTAAGTAAGTTTGTGTTGACTGATCTTCCGGGAATAAATCCGTGTTGACAATCAGAAACATATTTTTTAAAGTGACCAAATAAATGTTTATGTATAATCATCTCGAATATTTTAGCAGGTATCGATAAAACCGCCACTGGCCTATAGTTAATTATTTGATCTTTCTTACCATTTTTGAAAATAGGCGTCACTTTAGTAATTTTCCATTTTTCAGGAAATATATTTAATGTTAAACTTAAATTAAATAAAAATTTTAGGGGCTTAATTAATAATTCAGAACATCCTTTAACCAAGTACTGTGGGAGCAAATCAGGACCAGTGGTACGTTTTGATTTTAACTTTTTAATTGCATCCTGTACATCCCGACAGCGAAGGCGAGGCAGTGTGAGACAGGACACGCCGGCCCGACACGGCCCCTCCACCGCGCGCTCCACACTTGGCTCACTCATGTAGCGTTCGTACACCGAGCTAAAGTAATCTGCAAATGCATTCGCCACCGCTGCTCCGCTATCATGTTTAACACCATTGTATTCCATAACATAACTTCGGTTTTTATCGGTCTTTCTATCTTTAATAAAATTCCAAAATTTACTACTATCTAGATGTAAAATGTTTTCCAGATTGTGCGTATAATTTCTATATGCTGTATTTATTTCATTTTTTACTAAAGTTCGTTGTGTTTTAAATAAGTTATAAATTTGTATAGCACCAGATTTTTTCCACCGTTTTCTCAATTTTTCTTTAAGTTTCAAATTATATATTATTGAGGGTGTAAACCAGAAAGGGTATTTAGATTTTTTATTTTTCTTCAAAGGACAAGATTGGTCAAGGATTCTATAAATTTGGCTGTAGAAATAATCGACAGCTTGATCAATATTTGAAATTTTGTATAAATTGGCCCAGTCAATCGCAGATAATTCTTGATATGTTTGGAGAAAGTTTGCTCTACGGTAACTATATCCAGCTGGCTGAGTTGACCTTGACCTACAAGATAACGGAGCAGCGACCACAACACTCACCTCCAGAGCTGGGTGATAAGGGTCTTCCCCCACCAACCTCTCCTCACTTCTCGATACCGCCGCTTCATCTATATCGGAAATTATTAAATCCAAAGTCTTATTTTGAAAGTTTCGAATGTCGTTTTTCAAATTAAAATTATGCAGATTTAAAAATACAGATAATTCTTTACACAGCTTATCGCCGTCATTTAAGTTGTAATTTTGGCCAAAAACTGATAAATTAAAATCATCTAAAATCAGGGTTTGACAATTAGTTGACAGTTTTAGCTGTATAAACAGGTCAAAAAACGCTTGGTAAATTCCGAGAGGTGACCTCGGCCTAAAATAAACCACACAAACGTAGATATTGTTGCCTTTATTGTTCGAAATTTTTACGCAAGCACATTCACACCCCGGGATTGTGTCATTAAAACTGTCCACCCTCGTGCAGATTAAATCGCTAGATACCGCCAACAAAACCCCTCCCCCTCCCTGCCTCTCAGTTACCACCAGATTTCTATCACATCTAAAGACATTGTAAAAATCAGGGAAAAGCTCAGAAGAATTTATAGTATGTTGCAAATTTGTTTCAGTTAAAGCTACAATGTCATAATTACATGACAATAAATTATTAAAGAATTCATTAGTTTTGGTTCTTAGTCCTCTCACATTTTGACAATAAACTAAGAGTTCAAAAATATTATGATTCATTGTAGTTTATTTTAACATTTTTAATATATCCAATGCCCAATCTATGATATCTTAATATCCCTGAATACAGATTAATTATAACAGAATATATTCTTAAGGCCGTATTGTTTACACAAACAAATGCATCAGCAACAAATATATAAATAATAATAAGTGCATAGGCAACAAGTACATAAATAATAACAAATGCATCTGCAACATATACATAGATAATAACACATGCATCTGCAACAAGTACATAAATAAAAATAAATTCATTGGCAATAAGTATATCAATATAAACCATGCGTTGGCAACAAGTACATAAATAATAACACATGCATCCGTAACAATTATTTAAATAATAGCAAATGCACATCGGCAACAAGTATATAAATAATAACGACGAGTATATAAATACTAGCAAATGCATCGGAAACAAGTATATACCTAAATAATGACACATGCATTGGCAACAAGTATATAAATAATAACATATTGTGACGTTTTTATTACGTCCTAATTTATAAATAATTAATCACTATGTGGGTTTTACAAATAAGCAACACGATATACTAAACAATTACTAAATTTATTGAATATATAAAATTAACTTATTATAATTAAATGGATTAATTCCTTAACTTTAACTATTGTGAAAAGTACAATTTACTATTAGGCCTACTGTTACAGTTAAACTAATTTATATTTACAATCTTAGATGGCATCAATAATTACAACTACTAATTGCAAAGTGACTTTACTAAATTCCCTTCTTTTAATTACAATTCCTAGCTCTATAAAGTGGCTTTCCTAGATTCTCTACTATTATTTACAATTACTAACTATAAAGTGACTCTACTAGATTCCCTACTATTATTTACAATTACTGACTACTAATTGACTTTACTAGATTCCCTACTACCTACAGTCCAAAGCTAACAGTTCACTCACAGTTTCTTCAGTGTCCCTTCAGAAGTCGTCCACAAGTACCGCACTGCTCCTTCGTTGATCCCCACAACGAACCACTCACCGGTAACTTCTCCGTAGACCACTTCACTACACTCGGACACTTCACTCGCACTGTAGAACTCGCTCACTGTCGCTGCAAACACCCGGGCTGTAGGCTCTAGACTCACTGACTGACTGACTGACTGACTAGCGCTGGTATCCGGGCCGTATATATCACCTGCAGGTCTCCATCTAGAAGCTTCTTGAATTCCCCTGCGCCCGAAGTTCCATGACAGAGCTGGCTCGTCAACCTAGAACCTTCTAGAAGTCCATTGAAGAGGTAAGGGGCGTTCATGCGTAAGCCATTGTGCCCCAAAGGTTGTAAACAAGCAGGGCAGGTGGTCAGCGACCCATCCATTACTTCCGCATCACCGGTTCCCAGGATAGAGGCCACTCTAGATGTCACAATATGTATCGGCAACAAGTATATAAATAATTAACAATGCATTGGCAACAACTACCATAAATAATAACAAATGCATCGGCAACAAATATATAAATAATTAACAAATGCATCGGCAACAACTTACATAAATAATAACAAATGCATCGGCAACAAATATATAAATAATTAACAAATGCATCGTCAACAACTAACATAAATAATAACAAATGCATCGCCAACAAATACATAATAATTAACAAATGCGCATCGGCAGCAAGTATATAAATAATTAACAAATGCATCGGCAACAACTAACATAAATAATTATCAAATGCATCGGCAACAGGTAACATAAATAATAACAAATGCATCGGCAACAAATATATAAATAATTAACAAATGCATCGTCAACAACTAACATAAATAATAACAAATGCATCGCCAACAAATATATAAATAATTAACAAATGCATCGGCAACAACTACCATAAATAATAACAAATGCATCGGCAACAAATATATAAATAATTAACAAATGCATCGGCAACAACTTACATAAATAATAACAAATGCATCGGCAACAAATACATAAATAATTAACAAATGCATCGGCAACAACTAACATAAATAATAACAAATGCATCGGCAACAAATATATAAATAATTAACAAATGCATCGTCAACAACTAACATAAATAATAACAAATGCATCGCCAACAAATACATAATAATTAACAAATGCGCATCGGCAGCAAGTATATAAATAATTAACAAATGCATCGGCAACAACTAACATAAATAATTATCAAATGCATCGGCAACAGGTAACATAAATAATAACAAATGCATCGGCAACAAATATATAAATAATTAATAAATGCGCATCGGCAGCAAGTATATAAATAATTAACAAATGAATCGGCAACAACCATATAAATAATTATCAAATGCATCGGCAACAGGTAACATAAATAATTACAAATACATAGGCAACAAGTACATAAATGATAGCAAACTCACCGGAAACAAGTATATACCTAAATAATAACACATGCATCGGCACTAAGAATATAAATACCATAACATACATCAACAACACGTATATAAATAATAATAAATGCATCGGCAACAAATATATGATAATAACACATGTATCAGCAACAAGTATATAAATAATAACATGTGCTGTAAATAGACGTACCGCTAGTCCACTTACATCTTGTCCAAATCATTCACGGAGAGGATCTTAATCACAGGCGATGTGCTTCCCTTGTCCTTTCGAACGAAGATCGTACAATTGAAGGTCCATACCTGGCTGTAGTTTTTTTCCTTTGCCTTAGCCTTAGTCAGCTTGAGCAGCTCCCTCGTGGAGGACGTCAGTGACTCATTTATGTAAATTGAGTTTTCGCAGCTGTACCCCAAATCAGTTGCCTTGAGATTACGCCTTACTTTCCGGCACCTCAGGAACTCGTCTCTGTCTAGTCGGCTGATAAACTTGATTATAATGGGCCTCGGCTCAGCGTTGTTTCTTTTACCCATTCTGTGAACTGCATCTATTAAGTTGGTTGACCATTCTTGGAAGCGAATCGCGGCCGCTACTCTTTTCACAACGTTCTGAATATGTTCATTCTTTTCTTCCGGAACTCCGTAGATGACCAAGTTACTTCTGTGAGAGTACTGCTCCATAGAATTAATTTCCTGTGTCAACGAATTAACTTGTCTTCGTAGTACAACATTATCATTAGTTAAACGTTGTATCTCTCCACTACACTCATTAATCTTGTTATCTTGTGCTTTTATTAAATTTTTCAAATCATCAATATTAGTGTGACATAAATCGATTGAGACCCCGAGCTCCATCTGCTCCTTCTTTATTTCTTTAATGTCTTCAGTATTGTTTTTCAGTATTTGCATAATTGTATTTAGTTTATCAACTGACTGTATAGTTGCCGGTGTCGTTTCGTCTGCAGCGTCGCTGTTGGACTTGAGCGCTCCACGAGTCGCGACCTTGGAACTACCAGCTGGCATTGCAAACAAATCGATAACTCACAGGCTCCGACAAAGTTAAAATAAACAATTTAACGGGATATAATTAAGCAAAGTTGTATTTATGTGCACCACACGATAGTTAAAGTTAATCACAATAGTTATTACAAAAATTTGCACAATCACCGCACTATTTCCCGTATTAAAAACAATTATTTACGGAGCCCACTTGTGTCGCGTCACTCACTCACTACTCATCCCCACTACTCATCATAATAAGCACAAAAGACATGATTATGGGACTAAGTGATGAGTGTTGAACATGTAAGTTCTAATATACAAAATAACAGAAAATTGTAGAACAGACAAGTGCTTTCTTGAATTGCATTTTGATCCAGTTTATGATCAAATGAATGATGAACGTTTATGTCCATATTAAAAGTACAAATATTGAAAAGCTTAAGAAACGAGTTTACAAAAAAAAGCTTAGCCTATACAATATTACAAAATAAATAAAGTTTAAATTTGAACATGTATGTATATATAATAGAACTTATTTAAGCTAAATAATAATAACAGTAAATGAGCCTACATGGGCAGATAGCCTGTGCGTAGGCTAAGTTTTGGAACATTATATTTGCTTGACATGAATAAATCAGATGAGTTCAAATTTCATACATAAGTGGAAAAGAGACTAGACTTACGAAATGCGAGAAACAGGAGCAAAATTAGTTGAGTAAAATTAACAATGATAAGTGAGGGAGGGGTGTGTCAAGGTCATCTCCCCCCCGTAATTGGCCACGATAAGCGTCTCTACCTCGTCCATTTCTGAAAAAGTAGCCATTCTTTGGTACGTTTGAGAAATATTTGCATAGATGGTGAGTAAAAAATTGTCATATTCTGATATTTAGATTTGATATTTCGGAATGAGATTAAACTACTTTGGTTAGTTTAAAAATATCAGGAAAAGAACCAGAAGTAATGCTTTAATTGACCAAATGTAATAATGGTTTTATAAGATAATCTATATTATCTTTCAGCAATTTTGCAGAAACGCCATCTGACCCGGGACTGAGTTACCTCGCAAGCAAGATATGTGCCGTCTGGTGTCAAGTTCAGTAACAGTGAGTAAAGTAAAGTGACTGGCAGACCTGTATAAGTTATCATCAACCACAGGAGTCCCGCCAGGATAAATAGCATTGACCAGATTTTGCCCCACGGAAGCGAAAAGGGAGTTAAAATCATTAGAAACTTGTTTAATTGACTCAATGGTTAGAGAAGAATTTGGAAGATATTTTTCAATAGAGAAAGAATCTTTCCGCACAACCCTTTCAGAAAGTTCATTAATTACCGCCCAAAATAATTTAGGATTTTTACTAAACTGATTAAGTTTGAATCGATAATGATCCCTCTTAGCTTTCTTTAAAGAATTTCTCAATTTATCCCTAAGGCGGGTGACAAACATATGCATCTCGCACGGTGCGACTAGCATTTTTCTTGCTACTAGCATGCAGCTTGAAGATCAACCTGTGTTAATCACGTGGAGCTTACACACATATGCGACTGGCACGGTGCTACTGGCATCGTGCAGCTCGTGTGCTAGTCGCATGCAGCGTGCAGCGCCACTAACAACCGATCGGTCGGTGTTTTGGCGCTGCATGCAGCGTGCATCTTGAGTTGGTGCATGTGCAAAACACATTTCCAAGCCCTGACGCTCTTGTTCCCACGGTGTACTACGTTGACAAGTGCGGAAAGTCACTTTTTGAATAGCTTGAGTTTTGTTAATAATAATTTGTAATGAAATAGTGTATACCCCAGTTTAATTAGCTGTTTGCTGATTATGTATTGGCTACTTTTAACATTTTGGTGCCAATAAGGGTGTACCCAAAATTCACGTTCAATATTTATTCTTCTTTGACGTCGTCTTCTTCTAATGACGGTAAGTAACAACAGCATTTCATCATCCGGCGATGACGACATTTTCCAATGAACTGAGCGCCAAAAAGTCCCCACCTCTCTCACCTTGCCACTAGCACGTGCCACGACCATGCAGCTTACATGCATCTCGCACAGTGCTACTGGCATAAAAATGCTAGTCGCACAGTGCGAGATGCATATGTGTAACCCACCATAGGCGGGTTACACACATATGCATCTCGCACGATGCGACTAGCATTTTTGATGCCAGTAGCACTGTGCGAGATGCATATGTGTGTAACCGGTCTTAAAGTGTGAAAATAATTTCGCAAGTTGATATTGAAGGGTTGCTTCTTAACTAATTTACTTAATTTGTCTCTAGCTCTGATGGAGCGAATTAAATCGGTTGTAATCTATGGTTTTAACTTTTTTAATCCTATGGAAATTTTATTGGCGGATTTTTAGAGTTATCAATAGCTTCTTTAATGATAATAAAAAACTGATTACAATAAAGATTGAAATCAAATAAACTTAATACAGACCTCCAGTAAATGCCTGCAAGTTTACTAGCAAGTAAAGTATAGTCAATAACCTGAGTTTCCCTGTCCCTAAGCGTGTCGGTCCGTGTGTGAGTGTCCATTGTTATTGCAAGTGCAGTACTGTAGTGGTCAATGAGGCTCGTCTGAACCACAGCTGTGTGAACAAAAGTCATATACCTCACAAATATGTGTTCCAAGCAAGACGAGCCGAGTGCAGCCACTCTAGTTGGTCTGTCAATACACTTAGTCAGTCCAGCCCCCTGCAATACGTTAAGATATATCTCTGTCCAAATACCAGTACCGAGTAAATCAAAGTTTAAGTCCCCTGCAAAAAAACACATTTTATTCTTTCTATTATTATCATAATACATTTCTAAAGCATTCAGGAAAATGTCAGTGTTACAGTCGAACATTCTGTAAACTCTCTGTGGCAATAAGAAATTTGTAAATTAATACCATATACGTCCCCAGTGCAACTTGTGTGGTAGTCGCTGTACGTAGTTTGTTCAGGTAAATTACAATTCCGTCGCATTTGTTCTTTTGCTTATCAGACATGATAAGGTTGTAACCTTCTAAGTTCATTCCCTCCACCTCTCCCCGTAACCAACATTCCGACAGCACAATTACATCCAACTTAACTGTAAATGAATTTAAGTAGAGTAGTGTGCATATCTTGGTAGTAATTATTTGGTAGAATATACACAGCCTCAAATATTTTCTCTGGAAAAATAATCGACAACAATCATTTTTAACCATCGGGAACCTAACATTCTACTTAATAATCACGTTCGAAGATCATTATGATAAAGCGCGCAGCCTTACCCGTGATACTGATAATAGTGATAATGATGGCCAACCAGCCATGTCGATTGCGCTACGCTATGGGTACGTTAGGTTTTGTTATGCGTTCACCTTGACTCTGACACCAGAGATCACAATCAAACCATTAAACGTATGGGTGCATTCAAATAATCCCGGTACAGCGACAAGAAACATAAATTCACAGACATGTAGCAGGATTTCTGCTTTAATATAAGCACAAAGATTACAAAACAAGGACTTCACAATTGATTAGATAGTCAATATAGTTAAAAATATAAGGAAACACCCAATATCAGGAATGATTCATCTGCTCCTACTATAGATTAAAAAAGTAATTAAGTCAAAGGTAATGTTATATTTCCAAACACTTAAAACGTATATGTTGTACATAATATTTCCATAAAAAAATATTGTGACTGAGTCCTACTAAACTATTAACCAAATGTTTACTTGATGATAATTTACTAGAACTGTTTAACAAATCTATAAGTGTGACTGAGTCCTACTAAACTATTAACCAAATGTTTACTTGATGATAATTTACTAGAACTGTTTAACAAATCTATAAGTGTTGGGCCACTCCCATTTTGCCATGAAGTGGCGATATATTGTTTCAATTTACAAATCTGGCTTCATAGTCTTTTTTAAATCATTAAACTTAATCATATATAGTATTAACTTTCAGTACGATGACTAGATCCAAGATGTTTGGACTTTTCTAAGGTACAGTCCCTTACCCTTAGATAAGCTGGGTCTACACTTACAAACATATCTGTCAGTCTTGTTTGATACAACAAGTTTGATAGATTTGACTGTACGTGTGGACGCAACGTTTGACGATACTGCATGTCAAATTTGAGGTTTGACAAACCAGCGAAAGACTGACGGACCGTTCCGTGGCGTACAAACAAGACTGCCAACAAGTTTGTAAATGTGGATGCACTTCAGTCAAATGCGCCAAACTTCTCTATATTTCCGAGCCAGTTTATACAAATTACATCGTTTGTGTTCTCTGCGTTTTAAAGTTCCCTTTCTCCTTAATATTTAATTTTTATTCAGTAAACTGTTTTAAAGCGTGTTCTGTTTAGTTGAATATAGTTCGTATTGGAACATTTGTTTAAAATGGCGACGGATTTACGGAATTGGTCTCATGGCTTTTTTATAGAATTTATTGAGATTTATCGTGAGTTTCCATGCATGTGGCAGGTGAAATCAATGGACTACAGTGATAGAAACGAGAAGTATCAAGCATACACTGCTCTAATTAATAATTGCAATGAATTAGAGACCAATCCTCCACTAGGCCATTACAATCTATCCCAATCCAATAGACATCCTCATGGCAGTTTTTTATTTATTTTTTTATTTGATAAATAATAAGATTTAAAAACTAACAGTAAGTGGGCCTGCCAATATGTAAGTAATTACGCCAGTCCTCAGGATCAATTTGAAGTCCTCAAAATAAATTGACATGTGAAAATGTTCACCCTTTGAATAACAACACCTCTACGCCTATGCATTTTCATGATTTATTTGTATGTACGACACAATAAGAATCAGCACTAACAATTCTTCCTCCATTGTTGGGCTAAAACTGAAGACAAGTTAGAATCTTATGGACGCACGTCAGTCTTCAGTCTAATTTATTAAACTTGTTTGATTAAACAAGACTTACATATTAGTTTGTTTGTGTAGACCAGACTATAGACATCTCCACTGTCAGTCATCTCCACATTTCGTCAAAACTTGAAGCTTTTGATGTTTACTATTTGCCACGTCCTCATGTTCACGGGAACAGGAAATCGTTTACTTCATCCTTTTCCAGGGTTTGGGTTGTTGTGAGCATGAGTTTTTAGAGCCTAGTTATGTGGTTATGTTCGTCAAAGTATTCGTTTAGTTTGTAGAACGAATACTTTGACGTTGACGCCTAATCTAATAATTATTGTTTTAAACTTGTTTTAAAAGTGTTTATTATTTTTAGTTTGTTTGGTAATAAATTGGATGGTTTAGTTCTTAGGAACTATAGGGTTGCACTAGTTTTGTGGAGCATATGTTGTTCAACGGTTATATTCAGTTGAATAGTTAAATAATATCGGTGGAATTAATTTCTAAAAGTAATAGTTCTATGTTGATTTTTTATAAATGTTATCAACTCTAGTATATGTGGAGGTGATGGTCTAGATTTAGTCACGTTGAAATAGTGGTTTGCAATGTTCTTGAAAAGGTGCTTCTTTTATGATCATCAGAGCTTTTTATAGAATAAAATTGTTCTGTATTGAATTTTCTGGTGCACAAACCCAGGCTGTGATAGCAAAATGTATGTGTGTTGCGAATAGTGCGCGATAGGCCATAACATTTATTTCTTTGTTTGTGCTTTCCCTAGTTCTTCTTAATGCGAAGAGATTTTATGATAATTGCCATGGAGATATTCTTTGTGTTTTTACCAATTTAGGTCTTTATCAGTATGATTCCTAGAAATGTTGTATGATCAGTTAGGCTAGTGTTCATTGCTTGATTTGGATGTGGGTCTGCCGATTGGTGATGATTTATAGTGGTCAGCCCAATCGGATCTTATAAACAGGTGTTTCATTAGAAGCGTATGATTGAGACTACATTTCTATCACTGTAGTCCTTTGATGTTATCTGCCACATGCATGGAAACTCACGATAAATCTCAATAAATCTATAAAAAAGTCATGAGACCAATGCCGTAAATCCGACGCCATTTTTACAAAAATGTTCAATCACAAACTATATTCAACTAAACAGAAAACGCTTTAAAACAGTTTACTGAATAACAATTAAATATTAAGGAGCAAGAGAACTTTAAAACGCAGAGAACACAAACGATGTAATTTGTATAAACTGGCTCGGAAATATAGAGAAGTTTGGCGCATTTGACTGAAGTGCATCCACATTTACAAACTTGTTGGCAGTCTTGTTTGTACGCCACGGAACGGTCCGTCAGTCTTTCGCTGGTTTGTCAAACCTCAAATTTGACATGCAGTATCGTCAACCGTTGCGTCCACACGTACATTCTAATCTGTCAAACTTGTTGTATCAAACAAGACTGACAGATATGTTTGTAAGTATAGACACAGCTTATCAAAGACCTTAGAAAAGTCCAAACATCTTGGATCTAGTCATCGTACTGAAAGTTAATACTATATGTGATTAAGTTTAATGATTAATAAAAAACTATGAAGCCAGATTTGTAAATTGGAACAATAAATCGCCACTTCATGGCAAAATGAGAGTGGCCCAACACCTATAGATTTGTATATAGTATAATATCATCAAGTAAACATTTGGTTAATAGTTTAGTAGGACTCAGTCACAATATTTTTTTATGGAAATATTATGTACAACATATACATTTTTACGTGTTTTTGAATCTGTAGTAGGAGCAAATGAATACTTGCTGACATTAGGTGTTTTATTCTGTTTTTTAACTATATTGACCATCTAATCAATTGCGAAGTCCTTGTTTTGCAGTCTTTGTACTTACATTAAAACAGGAGTCCTGCTACAAGTCTGTGAAGTTATGTTTCTTGTTGTTGAACCGGGATTATTTGAATGCACCCATACGTTCAATGGTTTGATTGTGATCTCTGGTGTCAGAGTCAAGGTGAACGCATCACATAACCTAACGTACCCATAGCGTAGCACAAACGCCATGGCTAGTTGGTCATCATTATCACTATTATCAGTATCACGGGTAAGACTGCGTGCATTATCATAATGATCTTCGAACGTGATTATAAAGTTAAATGCTATGTTCCCGATGGTTAAAAATGATTGTTGTTGATTATTTTTCCAGAGAAAATATTTGAGAGTGTGTATATTCTACCAAATAATTACTACCAAGATATGCACACTACTCTACTTAAATTCATTTACAGTTAAGTTGGATGTAATTGTGCTGTCGGAATGTTGGTTACGGGGAGAGGTGGAGGGAATGAACTTAGAAGGTTACAACCTTATCATGTCTGATAAGCAAAAGAACAAATGCGACGGAATTGTAATTTACCTGAACAAACGACGTACAGCGACTACCACACAAGTAAGAGTAGTTAAAAACTAAGAGTTTAAGACTCACTTTCGGGTATCTTCGGCTCTTGGATTCAAGATGGTGACCCCCTTCGGGCATCTTCGGGTCACGTGAATCAGTCCTAACAACCCTGTGGGAATTTTCCCTCCATTAATATTCCACATAATTCCCTAATTTCCCTCTTCATTATATTTTTATACAATAACAAATGCATTATTTTATATATATATATATATATATATATATATATATATATATATTATAACAATAATTGTGGCTGTTGCAGCGCACCTGGTGGCAACACTTTTAACTACTTTAAAAATAAGCGTAACTTTAGGTATATTCGACTCTCGGATACCTATGTTGGGACCTAAGTCCCTGTCACTATTTACCCTTCACAAATTTAACTCTAAATTCCATTTTTATACTAAATTAATTCGACTATACCTATACACAATAACAATTGTATACTCTATGTGTCATATTTGGTCCTTATTAAGGAAATTTAGCCAGAACACACATATACCAGTCGTATCTGACGTAATTGCTCATGATTGACCTGGTCGTGCATGCGAACATCGCCTATTTTCAAATGCTACGCTCTGATTGGTCCTCCCCCTTCCTCTCTTTTCTTATTATTTCTTATCTATCCTCCTGTCCCCTCATTCTCTCTCTAGCACTCTTTCCGAACGGAAGTGTACTATCATTACTCTTGCATTTTGATTTGACTGGCTAGAGTTTGATCTTTAGGTCCATACTGTGGTGTTTTAATTATTTATTTAGTAAATATAAAAACCGCATAGTACATTTAAACGCTTTATAATGATTTTGATCGCAATCCTATCAATTTTTATTAAACTAAATTTAGTAGTATCCTAACCTAACCATGGAATCCTACTCATCAGCTTTGAACATAACCTTGTTACCATTTGTCGTAAGTTTAGCACTTGCGGTAAAGACGTTCTAATAGTTCTCACCAAAAATAAACATAAAATTCTTTCCGAAATAAACATGCAACGAAACAGGCTCGGGAGAATTAAATGTTATATTTCAATTCAAATTAAATTTACCAAATTTGTAAATAATTACAAATGTCCACTTCACCTCTCTTTCACGGAAAAGCTAGACCTCTGCTACTTTCTGATTCCATCGATACTCAATATTCAGAAGCTCTTGTCAAAGTTTTAGAAAGCGTAGGTAAATGGTTAAGTCAAGGTAGTGGGTGGGTACTGGAAAATGTCTTACATTTAGATCTTTGCATTGTTAAATATCACCCTTTATACGCTTCTTCTGACATACCCACTCGGAATGTGATCGCGAACTTTATAGTTTAATTGCAAGAATTGTGAGCAGCTCCCAAAAACTGGCCCGTTAAATGATTGTGATTGATCACTTTGTCACCATTAAGTGGTTTAAGGCAAAGGTGGCAATCTTTAACGTTTTGGAAACAACATTTGTTTTGTGGAGTCATTTTAAACGGGATATCCTTTTTAATAATTGGTACGAGATATTTAGACACGTTCATCAAACAATTTAGAAAAGTATCAACAACTTCTGGACCACTGTAAACAACACGTGGTTTAGTAGCTTTGCCATTACTGTCAATAATTACGTAGCAAAAGCCTGATGGAATATGACAGGCGTGGTTTACTGTACTTGGTGTTGTTGGACAATTAACTAAAGGTTGTACAAAACTTTCAAAGTCACAGTAAATAGTAAATGGGACATTGTGTGTGAGAGTATAATTTTTAAAGTATATGACCTTTTCGTCCTCAGTGGGTAGTCTAGTTTTTTGTGCTCCGTGTGGTGAACACAAAAGGTAAGTGATTAGTAAGTAAGTCTTAGCTAGAAAATCTGTATAGACAATAGTTACAGTTGAAGGTAACACCATTATATTTAGTTAAGTGAGATAGCAGTCAGGACAAGTTTGTAATTAAACAGTAGTAAGTAGTAGTGTCATTAGTCAAAGGTAATAAGTTTACATGGTGAATCCTGAACTTTTCTTTAGTTATTCTAATGGGATGGACTTCGTCTTTTTCATAACTAAAAATATTTACTGATATGGAAGGATTTAATTTTTCAGATTTATCTAGATCAGTTAATTTTACGGGATAGCTAATACCAGACATATTTACATTACATTCCAAGGATTTATAATAAGTTATTTGCCTATGTTTATCGGAATATAACTGAGCAAATACAGAGTATAGGAATAATTTATTATCGTCATTTTTTATATTTACAATTCCTTTAGTAGGGTGAGATATTTTTTTAGGAGTGGGTATGTCAGAAGAAGCGTATAAAGGGTGATATTTAACAATGCAAAGATCTAAATGTAAGACATTTTCCACTACCCACCCACTACCTTGACTTAACCATTTACCTACGCTTTCTAAAACTTTGACAAAAGTTTCTGAATATTGAGTATCGATGGAATCAGAAAGTAGCAGAGGTCTAGCTTTTCCGTGAAAGAGAGGTGAAGTAGACATTTCTTCGTTATTTACAAATTTGGTAAATTTAATTTGAACTGAAATATACAATTTAATTCTCCCGAGCCTGTTTTGTTGCATGTTTAGTTGGGAAAGAATGTTGTGTTTATTTTTGGTGAGAACTATTAGAACGTCTTTACCGCAAGTGCTAAACTTACGACAAATGGTAACAAGGTTATCGTTCAAAGCTGATGAATAGGATTCCATGGTTAGGTTAGGATACTACTAAATTTAGTTTAATAAAAATTGATAGGATTGCGATCAAAATCATTATGAAGCGTTCAAAGGTAGTATGCGGTTTTTATATTTACTAAATAAATAATTAAAACACCACAGTATATACCTAAAGATCAAACTCTAGCCAGTCAAATCAAAATGCAAGAGCAACCATAAAACACTTTCGTTCGGATCGAGCGCTAGATAGAGAATGAGGGGAAGGAGGATAGATAGGAAATAATAATAATAAGAAGAAAGGAAGGGGGAGGACCAATCAGAGCGTAGCATTTGAAAATAGTCGATGTGCACATGCACGTCCAGGTCAATCATGAGCAATTACGTCAGTTACGACTGGTATGTGTGTGTTCTGGCTAAATTTTCCTAATAAGGACCAAACATAACACATAGAGTATAAAATTGTTATTGTGTATAGGTATAGTTGAATTAATTTAGTATAAAAATGGAATTTGGAGTTAAATTTGAGAAGGGAAAATACCGACAGGGACTAAGTCATGAGTTCCGAAATTGACCACCATCTTGAAGCTGAGAGCCAATTATACCCAAAGATGCGCTTATTTTTAAAGTAGTTAAAAGTGTTGCCACCAGGTGCGCTGCAACAGCCACAATTGTTATAGTGTATGTATAAAATAATGCATTTGTCAGAATATAAATGGGAATACAAAGGGAAATTTGGGAATTATGTGTGAAATTAGTGGAAGGTAAATTCCCACAGGGTTAGTAGGACTGAGTCACGTGACCCGAAGATGCACGAAGGTGGCCACCATATTGGATCCAAGATTCCAAGATACCCGAAAGTGAGTCTAAAACCTAGGTTGTAACCTTCTAAGTCCCTTCCCACCACCTCTCCCCCTAACCAACATTCCGACAGTACAATTACATCCAACTTAACTGTCAATGAATTTAAGTAGAGTAGTATACAGATTTTGGTAGTAATGTTTTAGTAGAATATAAACAGTCTCAAATATTTTCTCTGGAAAAATAATCAACATCAAATATTTTTTAACCATCGGGAACAGGGTTGGTAGAACTGAGTCATGACACCCGAAGATGTCCGGTGGCCACCATCTTGAATCCGAGAGCCGAAGATGCCCGAAATGGGGTCTAAAACCTTTAGGTTTTACCTACTGATAATCAAAAGAAGAAATGCGACGGAATTGTAATTTACTTGAACAAACGACTACTAGACAAGTTGCATTGGGGACGTATATGGTGTTAATTTACAATTTTCTTACTGCCACAGAACGTTTAACTTACTTGACGTTCGACTGTAATACTGACATGTTCCTGAATGCTTTAGAAAAACTTTATGATAATATTAGATAGAATAAAATGTGTATTTTTCTAGTATTATCGAAGACGACTCAACCCTGTCCACTTCTTACTATTAAGGTTCATAACAAGATGATAGTAATAGGCTCTGATTCCAGAAACTTGTTTCCACCGTTTACCATATCTCAATTTAACACCCAGTTGGTTTTGGAGAAAATTCGTTAAACTGGGAAGCTAGTCGAAGGGGTGGTATTCTATATTTAAATCACCTAGCACGTTGTGGAATATTTTCCAAAATCTCAAGATTCGGAATAGATCAAATCTTTTTCACCTCTCTGATTTACTTAGTTTGTCCGGAGAAGCTATATTGCGCATCACTGGAAGCCACAATAAAAGGTTTGCTAAGCCGCTGATAGCCCTTATCATCTGGTCATCAATCTTTGGTACATAAGTACTATTTTGCCACAAGGGAGTTCAATATTTGTATGGCAGTTGAGTGTACCAGGAGGACAAATCTATAGTACTCAAGACTTGTGAAGTGACTCACCACAATCTCTAGCAAGTTGTTGCACAATGCTAGTTCTGATTCTTACTTTAGGTGCTGATTTTGTAGTTGACTTTTAAAAAGAAATACCGATCTAAACTGGCTCCAAAATAATGTGAATGTTTAAAAGGGGGGTTGATGTTGCTCGTGTCCACATCAATCCTTGATATTTAAGTGTTCTCTGGGATGGCACTAAACGAACGACGATTTTACAAGCTGAACTGAAACTTGTCTGATCTTCCAGATATGCCAGCTGCCAATCATTCCATATATTTTACTGATATGATGTAAGAATCTAAGATTTTTTTTTAACAAGTAACGAAATAACGTAATACAAAATCTCTATATTTTAGGAGAATAAAAGTGGCCCATTTATATTATTTATTTGTTAATTGAACACCTCTAAACTGACCCTAAGGAGCCGTTTACTAATAAATAGACTTTTATTTCAATTAAGCTGTAAATAAGTGAGTTATGATATAGAACCATCGTTTGCCTACTATTGATTTTAATATTTATATTAACCTTGAATTTAAGGTTTTATTTCTATTATTCATTGCTAAGACGCCGATAGTACAGATATGGGTGAATAAGTGTGACATGTGTAGATGAAAGAGTGTAGTCATTGTTACTAACTGAGTTCGACTTAGCTCAGAAAGGACCATTCATTAATAGTCTAATAGTCAGAGCAAGAGCATCGTATTATAGAACCCACATATTATCACTAATATTTTTATTACGATTGATGATGGTGCAAAGGGACATTAGGGCCAAGTTTTATCAAAATTAGATAGAAAACAAAAAAGTTATAATATATTATTTGTTACCTCCTCACCAACAGCAGCGAACCTCTGCTCACTATCCAGAACCAAGTTACGTTTATATATTTTTAATATTCAAAAGGACACTGTCTAGGTAGTACTATAATTTGTTGTTAATAAATTTTCACAAAATCACCAATAAATAATACTTTTTTCGAGGCCTTTCGCCAGCAAAGCTGGCATCATCAGGCAACACAAATTTATATTTGTGTTGCCTGATGATGCTAGCTTTGCTGGCGAAAGGCCTCGAAAAGTATTATTTATTGGTGATTTTGTGAAAATTTATTAACAACAAAGAATACCAATATCAACTCCATCTGAAATTTACAAGTACTATAATTGTGTAAGTTATGATAAATTAATCTAAGTGCTATATGTAGAGTCATCTGGGGTGTCTGTTTTCACCCCAGACAATCCTTATAATTCCAAATTCCTTATAATTTGGAATTATAAGGAAGATATCGATTGTAGAATTGAAAAGAGCCATACACTTTAGATGCATTCATTTGCACCTCTCTTTAGTCAGAAACTGCCATTAACAAATCCAAATACATAGAATGATAAAGATTCTAAAAAACATAAATTATCTATTTAATACTCGGAAATAACATAGAGTTGCAGAGATGTCATTTAGAGGAGCTACAGCCTTCTTAAGGCCACTGGGTCCTTAGGGGAGAAGTTGATGTGAGTCAACAAGTTAACAAATTCGATAAAACACCATTAGTAAGTATGAATTACCACTGTACGTATATGGGAGGGTGGGTGGGTTATTACCACTGTACGTGTAGGGAGGTTGGGTGGGTCATTACCACTGTACATGTATGGGAGGATGGGTGAGTCATTACCACTGTACATGTATGGGAGGGTGGGTCATTATCACTGTACATATATGGGAGGATGGGTGGGTCATCACCACTGTACATGAATGGGAGGGTGGGTGGATCATTAGCATTGTACGTGTCATTAGGCCCAGTTGCATTCTTCAGCATTGAGTCTTTAAGTGACTCACGATCCTGGGAGAGAGATGTGTTCTGGTTCTTACATAACTTTCTTCCTGTTCTGTCCTCCCTGCATGACAGTTCATATTATTTGTCTATTATTTGTTATTTGTTGTTTGACTTGTCTGCTGAGTATTTTCAACAAACGAAGCAAGGATACAGCTGCAAATGAATCATGGGCTTTAGGATGGCGTGTCCTTGAGGGGGTATATGGTTACATTATGTCACCTTGAGATAGTGTTTATAAAGAACAGTGGCCTATAAAGAATGGCTTTTGTGAAGTTATATCACTTTGACAAAGAACCGTGACTTTAAAGGAGCTATGACCTCAAAGGGTCATTGACCCCGTCGCAAAACCATTGTTTTCTCTCTACTTGCATTTTTAATTAGAGTAAAATATTTTTGGGATATATTGAGAACATTTTTTTTGTTTATGTTTTTTTGTTTACTCGAACAATAAAAAAAGTTTACAGCGATTTAGTTGTAAAAAGTGTATAGCTTTTGAATTTAATTTCAGCCAGGCTACCCCTTGTTTTGGTCAAACTGTGTTTCGCTAAATAAATTAAAAAAATAAATAAAAAAATTATAAAAAAACCTACATTTTTTTATTATAATGTTCTTTTTAATAAGATGCTTGCTATTAAATTCTTTGTAGTGTGATCATCATTCATGCTGGGTAGAAAAAATGTTTTTACAGCCCAAGAAGAGCACTATTATTGAGGAACCAGGACTACTGATTTAACAAAGAAATTTCCAACCAATTATGAAATTATTTTCTTGAAGTGTACAATAAGGTTGTTGTTTTGGAATCTAAAACTTAAATAATTCAGTATAAAGCAAATAATCTAATTCCTGGGATAGTACTAATATCATCTCACAAAGTAGTAATGAATCATCTCGTTAATAAATTGTGGACTATCTCGCCGGGCAATAATCAGAATTAATAGTTAAAAATGGTGGACCAGATAATTCGCAATAATGGACAATCTTACAAGTAATAATGGATGAACTTTAAGATAATAAGAATTTAAGATAATAAGAAGTAATAATGGGTCATCAAGAAATTTCTAGTCTATAAATCCCGGCCGAGCTCACCACGCTACAACTGGCCAACTCATTAGGACATAATGGACTGTGCCACTCCACAATAATAGACCATCTCACAAAGAAATGTGCCATGTCATCAAGTAATTACAGATCCGCTCACCACACCATAATGGCCCATATCATCAAATAATAATTTACCGTCTCGTCAAGTAAGAACGGAACGTCTCATCAAGAAATTACAGACCCGCTCACCACACCATAATGGCCCATATCATCACATAATAATTGACCGTCTCTTCAAGTAAGAACGGAACGTCTCATGAAGAAATTACGGACCCGCTCACCATGTTATAAAGGACTATATCATCAGGTAATAATGGACCATTTCATCAAGAAATGACAGATATCTCACCAAGCATGAACAAATTAGGCCTATGTCATCGAAAAATTATGGTCCGGTTCACCAAGTAGAGAGGATATATCTCACCCCTTAATAATGGACAATCTATCCAAGACATAATGGATTATCTCAGCAAAGAGTAACTTACCATGTTATTGTTATTATGGGTAGTAACGGACCTCTAATGATGTACGATACCATGCATATTATCTCCGGGATGTAAATAACTTGTTTAAATAATCGAGAAAAACAAGAGCTATATTTAATTGATTACTAAAACTACTCATAGTATGGCGTGACAAATCAAACAGAATGAAGAGCCACCCTAAATGGCTCTCTCCTGCCACCCACCCCTCCATCGATCCCTGTCTGCAAGCTTGACAGTATGGTTACCCACGGGCATTTCGGAACCACATTCCAGGAAGGGCTCTTGAATGGCTCCTGCCACCCACCCCTCCATCGATCCCTGTCTGCAAGCTTGACAGTATGGTTACCCACGGGCATTTCGGAACCACATTCCAGGAAGGGCTCTTGAATGGCTCCTGCCACCCACCCCTCCATCGATCCCTGTCTGCAAGCTTGACAGTATGGTTACCCACGGGCATTTCGGAACCACATTCCAGGAAGGGCTCTTGAATGGCTCCTGCCACCCACCCCTCCATCGATCCCTCTCTGCAAGCTTGACAGTATGGTTACCCACGGGCATTTCGGAACCACATTCCAGGAAGGGCTCTTGAATGGCTCCTGCCACCCACCCCTACATCGATCCAGGTCTGCAGGCTTTACTGTATGGGGAAACACGGGCATTCCGGGACCACATTCCAGTAAGGGCTCTAGAATGGCTGTCTCCTCCACCCCCCGTCCATCGATACCTATCTGCTGGCTTGACTCTATGGGTACCCATGGACATTCCGGGACCACATTCCAGGAAGGGGTCTTTAATGGCTCTCTCTCCTGCCACCCACCCCTCCATCGATCCCTGTCTGCAGGTGGACTGGCCGTAGAACGATTGGCACACATTTTTGGCCGATTTGGAATTGCACGACTGGCACAGTCATTAGAGGGGATTAAGAAGGGTCAACCTGTAAGTTTCAGAAAGGCACGATTGGCACACACCGCCCGGCCAGGTAGTAGCAGCCAGGTGGCCAGAATGCGGGAAAATGGGAACTTTTTTGCCCCCGCAAATTCCCTGCTGTGGTGCTTATTGAAGTAAGCAAAGTTTAAAATTGCGCAACAAATCTGCAGCTATGGCTTCAACGCTAGCTGGATCCAAATGAACAATTAGCATAATTATGGTGTAACCTAACCTAACCTAACCTAACCTAACCTAACCTAACCTAACCTAACCTAGTGAGGTTTAAATTTAAAAATTTGTTATATCACGGGCAAATGACTGCCACGCAGAGTTGACGGGAATAATAAAATTCCCGTTTTCCCTCGTTCAATGGCGTCTACCTGGTCGAGCGACTGTGCCAATCCTGCCTTTTCCAAGCAGTATGGGTAGCCACGGGCATTCCGGGACCACATTCTAGGAAGGGGCCTTTGAATGGCTCTTTTCTATCACCCACCCCTACATCGATCCATGTCTGTAAGATTGATTGTATGGGTACCCACGAACATTCCGGGATCTGATTCCAGAAAGAGGCTCTTTAATGACTCTCCCCGACCACCCATCCCTCCATCGATCTCTAACTGCAGGCTCTACTGTATGGAGACTCTCTGAGGGTGCAGAGAAAGGATACAGTACATTTTCTCTCCTTTGGTAGCTGCTAAGTGGAAGATTGGAACGTGGAAGGATGATATGGGAGCTCTGGACCATAGTGTTTTAATAATACTCTCTGATTTTTTTACTATCCATAAGGCCTTTTCTGATGGTGGCACTTAAAAGATAGTATATAGTACTTTCCTTTTTATGAGAGCTGCTAAGTTAAGAACTGGGGCGTGGCAAGGTGAGAGGAGCTCTGAATCGTAGTCTATTTATGGCTCCTTCTGGGTTTGGCGCCGCTCTGCAGAGTGTGAATACAGTGTAATTTTCCTCCTAATGGTAGCTGCTAAGTGGAGGATTTGAACGTGAAGGGTGAGAGAGGAGCTCTGGACTATAGTGTATTTATGGCACTTTCTGAGGTTGGCGCCGTACTGCAGAGAGAATACAGTGTTATTTCCCTCAATATGGTGGTGGAGTGGGTATATTGGGTAGAGGAGTGGAGTGTGACAAGGTGAGATAAGAGCTCTGGACCGTACAATAATTAATGCCTTTCGGAGGGTATCAGCACTGTAGAGAGTGGATATAGTTTAATTTTCCGAATGGAGGGTAGTGGCATGGCAAGTTAAAAAAAGTGAAGGATTTGTAGCCCTTTCTGAGGTTGGCACCGCACTGCAGAGTAAGGATACAGACAATTTCCTCTTTTTGGGAGCTACTGAGTGGATGACTCGGGCGTGGCAATGCTAGAGAGGAGCTCTGAACCGTAAGGATTTGTAGCCCTTCCTGAGGGTGACACCGCACTGCAGAGTGAGGATACAGACCATTTCCTCTTTTTGGGAACTACTGAGTGGATGACTCGGGCGTGGTAATGCTAGGGAGGAGCTCTGAACCGTAAGGATTTTAGCCTCTTCTGAAGATGGCGTGCACTGCAGAGTGAGGATACAGGCCATTTCCTCTTTTTGGGAGATGCTGAGTGGAGGACTGTGAGGCAAGACCGTGAGGATTTATTGCCCTTTCTGAGGGTGGTGCCGCACTGCAGAGTGAAGATAGAAGCCATTTCCCCCTTATGGGAACTGCTGAGTGGAGGATTGGGACGTGACAAGGCTAGAGAGGAGCTCTGCACCGCGAGGATTTATAGCCCTTTCCTAGGGTGGTGCCGCACTGCAGAATGAGGATACAGGCCATTTCCTCCTTATGGGAGCTGCTGAGTGGAGGACTGGGGCGTGGCAAGAGCTCTGGACAGCGAGGATTTATAGCCCTTTCTGAGGGTGACACCGCACTGCAGAGTGAGGATACAGACCATTTCCTCTTTTTGGGAACTACTGAGTGGATGACTCGGGCGTGGCAATGCTAGAGAGGAGCTCTGAACCGTAAGGATTTTAGCCTCTTCTGAGGATGGCGCGCACTACAGAGTGAGGATACAGGCCATTTCCTCTTTTTGGGAGATGCTGAGTGGAGGACTGTGAGGCAAGACCGTGAGGATGTATTGCCCTTTCTGAGGATGGTGCCACACTGCAGAGTGAAAGAGGCCAGTTCCCCCTTATGGGAACTGCTGAGTGGAGGACTGGAGCGTGACAAGGCTAGAGAGGAGCTCTGGACCGCGAGGATTTATAACCCTTTCCTAGGGTGGTGCCGCACTGCAGAATGAGGATACAGGCCATTTCCTCCTTATGGGAGCTGCTGAGTGGAGGACTGGGGCGCGGCAAGAGCTCTGGACCGCGAGGATTTATAGCCCTTTCTGAGGGTGGCGCCGCTCTGCAGAGATAGGATACAGTGCCATTTAGAGAAGTCTTACATTTTAAAGGAACTCTACAGAATATCAACGTCTTAAGGCTATTACAATTTCTTTTTAATCATCTTAGTTGATCTATCCAATTAATAGTTTTTATTTCACACAATGTTGATTATATAAATAAATAAACAATGATTAGATCTGCAATAACACAAAAATTCAACCCATTAATAATTTTAAAATGTTCAGTAGTTATATCAACAATTAAATTGTTAAGACTGACAGTATCCTTATATATAGTACGTGAAGCCGTTTTTTTCAACGCAACTCCTCCCTTATTTCTTGACCAATTTGAAGTGTCAAAAAAATTGCCTCTGTTCGTAATTGTGCAATAAGGTCTTAATTCTTCAATATTTTCACCCTGAAGGGCACAGGATGCTCTCAAAGTACGTTTTTGACCATAAGAATAACATGGAGAGAGATTTCAATGAATCGAAAAGTAACAGTTGTTCAAATGTAAATAATGAGTTCTAAAAGGTTTTAACAGCTGTTATAATGTAACAATGGTGTTTTTAATATTGAGGAGGTTAGATCTTTCATAATGTTAAACCAGGGAAGGCTGTAAGCATGGTTTTATTCACATTCGATTATAGGGCTCCGCTCTACTGGACATGTTTCAATGGTACAGTATTCTAATGCAGTTATTTCATTGATTTAATTAATCTTCAGCTGTTAAACGAAAACAAATTAATTGGACAGGTTTGAAATAGGCTGGGTATTTATATTAATAAATAGGTAGCAACGTAAGTAATGTGAGATACTTTAAATACATTGATTATTTTGATTTATGTGATACAGCTTACCTAATAATATATTTAGTCAAAAGTTACAGGCCGACGTGCCATAAACGTATCGAGCGAATATTACTACCAACTGGCATTACCGAAGCCGAAGGCTGAGGTGTCACGAGCGCAGCGAGTGACGGGGTTGGCACGCGAAGCATACAGGGGTGCCTCCTAGTTAGAATTTTAAAAGTATTTATACAAATTTCCTATGTCCCTCAAATAACTTATTAACTTGAAGCATGAGTAAAAACTCTAGTTTGTTTATTTGTTGTCCCTTTACAACTAAACTGACATGGATTTGTTTGTTAGGAAGGTTGGTTGTTATTTATTACAAAATAAATTGTTAAAGTCAGGATTCGACTCAACATTTACTCAGCACAATCTTAACTGAGGACAAAAGAAACTTTGAACTCGATTAGTTGGTTAGTTTAGTAATGTCAATCACTTTAAGTCATATAAGGAAAGTACAAACTCCATTTCCCGACTATAACTCGCGACAGCAGGAGTTAATAGTAAACATTCTTTCATTGCCACTGTACGTGTATGATTGGACAGGTTTTATAATGTTGTTATCCTTAAGGTGGTTCGGCCGGCTTTACAGACAAACGAATTCCGCTCGCAGCACTGACTGTACGTCTGACCGCAATCTAGTCATACACAGACACTATACCCCTCCCCCTCCCCCTCCCCTGCGATGGGTGGGGTATAATTGCAGGGAGTACAAGCGTGATCCTGTGGTTGCGCGTGCTGTGTCTCGCTGTAAGTTTTCGTAGTGATTAGATTGAATTTAACATGCAAGTAAAAGTACAACCACAAGTTGAGTATATAAAGTTTATAAATTTTGTAAATGGTGTGATATTAAAAGGCATACGATGCCAAACATTGTATTTCTCGTCGTAATAAAATAAAAACAAACACATAACATTATTTATTTAAAATCAAATCTGCTAATTTGCTGTAATATTACGTAATTTAAAAGGATTGATGAAAAATACCAGTCCTACGAGGGTCTGTTTTTAAAATTAGGGAATAATCGGGGAAATACAGTAGTTTCTTAATTCTGTATGTACCAAGAAAGCCCAAATTCGCATCTTTGAGGTGATGTATTTATAACTATAAACATAATTTTAATGAAAGAACTACTTGGGAGGTTTTTAATAGCTGATATTAAGTAATTTAAATCGAAAAAATGGAAAATATATTTTTACCTGAAGGTTGAAAAGTAGTTTTAGAGGCATGACGATATAAATCTGGAGAGCCCTTTTTGGAACCATTTAAGATGAAACAATAAGTCTATGTATAAAATTATGTGCATTCAACAAATAGGTTTCTTGTATACTTTTTTATTTTCGGATATAAAAAAATGTTAGCTATGAACTATACATATTAAATGTACAAACCCCCAAGACAAGACGGAATACAATACCTGGGACTGATTCTTTCCAGAGAACGTCTTTTGAACATAATTGTACAAAATTTAAAATGCCGAATTTGAACACAAAACGCCATAATCTGAGGACATGAGAATAAAAAAGTTGTGTTAACGATGCAAGTTGGTGGTGAATGGAACTCCACCTTGCCCCCGGCCCAACGACCCCACCCAACCCTACATCGATCTCGTCTGTCTAGCTGCACTCGGAGACACCACTTTTAGCAGACACTCCATGGATAAAATATAACTGGCGTTAAAACTCACTTTTGATTAATTAAGCTTGTATGTCTGTAACTGGAAATCTTAAAATATGTTTTAACCTTCAAATGAGTAAAAGTTTTCTAGAGTAGATAAACAGTATATTATAAATTAAGGGCTAGATATCTCAGGAAATTTCAGATTTTACAAATCAAACCGATAGATTAGATAATTCCAGATCATGAGAAATCCTGGAGCCCAACAACATAGTTCCCAATAAAACTAAAATTTCAAACATTACAAACACGTACATAAGTCACAAAAAATGACGATTCTCTCTCCCACGCAAACTTATAAAACTTGTCACAACTATCCCTCTCTCCCACCGGACACTTGTCCCAACTAACCCTTTCTCCCACCACACATTTGTCACAACTATCCGTCTATCCCACTGTACACGTGTCACAACTATCTCTCTCTCCCACCGGACACTTGTCACAACTATCCCTCTCTCCCACAGTACACTTGTCACAACTAGCCATCTCTCCCACCGTACACGTCTCTCTCTCTCTCTCTCTCTCTCTCTCTCTCTCTCTCTCTCTCTCTCTCTCTCTCTCTCTCTCTCTCTCTCTCTCTCTCTCTCTCTCTCTCTCTCTCTCTCTCTCTCTCTCTCTCTCTCTCTCTCTCTCTCTCTCTCTCTCTCTCTCTCTCTCTCTCTCTCTCTCTCTCTCTCTCTCTCTCTCTCTCTCTCTCTCTCTCTCTCTCTCTCTCTCTCTCTCTCTCTCTCTCTCTCTCTCTCTCTCTCTCTCTCTCTCTCTCTCTCTCTCTCTCTCTCTCTCTCTCTCTCTCTCTCTCTCCCCCTCTCCCTCTCTCCCTCTCTCTCCCTCTCTCCCTCTCTCTCTCTCTCTCCCTCCCTCCCCAATCGTACACTTGTTACATCTATCCCTCTCTCCCACCGTACACTTGTCACATCTAGAGATCTCTCCCACCGTACACTTGTCACATCTAGAGATCTCTCCTACCATACACTTGTCACATCTATCCCTCTCTCCTACCGTACACTTGTCACATCTATCCCTCTGTCCCATTGTACACTAGTCACAACTATCCCTCTCTCCCACAGTACACTTGTACCAACTATACCTCTCTCCCATCGTAAACTTGTCACAACTAGAGATCTCTCCTACCGTACACGTGTCACAACTATCCCTCTCTCCCACCGTACACTTGTCACAACTAGAGATCTCTCCTACCGTACACTTGTCACATCTAGAGATCTCTCCTACCATACACTTGTCACATCTATCCCTCTTTCCCACCTCACACTTGTCACATCTATCCCTCTCTCCCATCGTACACTAGTCACAACTATCCCTCTCTCTCACCGTACACTTGTCACTCTATACCTCTCTCCCATCGTACACTTGACACATCTGTCTCTCTCTCCTATCGTACACTTGTCACATCTATCCCTCTCTTCCATTGAACACTTGTCACATCTATCCCTCTCTCCCATCGTACGCTTGTCACATCTATCCCTCTCTCCCATCGTACACTTGACACATCTATCTCTCTCTCCCATCGTACACTTGTCACATCTATCCCTCTCTCCCATCGTACATGTGTCACAACTATCCCTCTCTCCCATCGTACACTTGTCACATCTATCCCTCTCTCCCATAGTACACTTGACACATCTATCTCTCTCTCCCACCGTACACTTGTCACAACTAATAATGGCCCTCTTTAACATCGTTATTAGAGGTGGATAAAGAATAGAGGCCTAATAATTAACTTTTAACCTTCACTTTTAATAACATTTTCAAATTAAGATTTTTTTTGTTAGACCGTTGTCCACGCCTTGGTGTTGATTTCTAGCTCGATACTGGAGATGCAGTTAGCCTTTGCATCTCCCACTTCTGTATAGACTTATATAATGTGTTATATTTTTATCCTATAGCTTTGTTTGTTACATCGACTCGAAATTTTATCAGGAATTAAGTATCTCTGAGGGACTACATATATTATGACTACATATATTATGACTACATATATTATGACTACATATATTATGACTACATATATTATGACTACATATATTATGACTACATATATTATATTTTACTGTTTCACGGACTAACCGTCCAAGTATGATGAATAGATGTTTTAAAAGGCTTAAATTCAACATAAGATACTAAAATAATAATATTTCCAAATAAGAGACCTATGTTTAAATTGTTTAAATATTATCCTATTACAATGTTATATTGCTCGTTACGCATTTCGGTTGAATATTTGTTATTCGATGTAGTTAGTATGAGTCTTTTACTAAATATTTAACCTGCTTCTCATACGAAAAAATATAAAAAAATCACAGCGGTCATGGGCATCAGTAAATACATGTTTTCATGTATTTAATTCTGTTTTATTGCATGACATGTTTTATTTATTTATTTATTATGTTAAGGAAATAAAATGTTATCTCAGTTTATGATTTATCGAAAGCATTTAATTAGTAATTATGAGTTTTAAATTACGTTTTATTCCAATGTTTGTCGGCTATAATTAATATTTTAGATGCGTATCAATTTGACCTAATCTTCGAATTCAATTTCACGTTTGCCTTGTATAAATAACATTAACTTAAGTGTTTAAACGTAGGCTACGATAACACAACTAGAGTAGTAATGACAGCTTGTTTGTTTATAAAATATTTTAGTAGGCCCCGGGGTGGGTTACACATCCGGAAAACGAACAAAAATACTGAGAACGCAACGAGTTGTGTTTTGCAGAACAAATAAAACCGCAAGGCGTCGTATTTTCTGTGCCAAACAGACCCGAGCATTGGTCTCTCCCCTCAGCATCCCACATCTCCCCCTCGCCCCATCGTGATCACGTGACCCTTGCCAGCGATGGATGCATTCAATATGCTCTTGACTGCAGGCAGCTGCAGCTCCTGGACTGCTTCTTCGTATTTCAAGCAACAATTAAATAGAATATGATAAACCACCAACAAACTGTACAATGTCTACATAATATCAATATAATGTTATTTTTCATTTTACGCCAAATTAATTTTGCTTGAGTCTCATTGTGTTTGTAAAATTTTTTGAGCCTGTTTTTCATCATACACTACTATCTTATTGTATAGTTATTGCCATTTACAGTTTATTAAACATATCACATAACTTTTAAATGTAATTTTTTTAAGGAGAGGCCGATTTTCTTCTTAACCTTACTCTGTCCATTCCCGATCGACTATTGATCTGTGCGAGGAACTTATCCAGACAGTATAAAGTAAACAACATTACTAATAAATCTTCCAGGCCGGATTCTAACCGAGAGCAATGACCACATGTAATCATTGCCCAGAGACATCTCTAACCTAGATTCAAAATTCTGACGTCTTAGACCTCTCGGCCATCGGCTTGCCCGTATAAATAAAATATTTTTATATATTTAATTTATCTAAAATATATTTTTATTTTTATAAAGATTATATTGCTCCTTGGTTGTAAAGAGTGAAGAACTACTGTTCTAAACCACATTGATGTGTTTTTCTTACAACTCACATACCAACGCTGAACAGTCTTGTTCAGTAGCCTAAAAGCATGTACTTTTCAAACCCATAATGATATAATATTTGATATTAACAATTAAATTAGTGGTATTGTGTAATTTCACATAACTGAGTAATGGTTAGCTTCCTTGCCCCTTGAACCAAGAATAGTAACCTCGCATCAGAGTTGACAGTAATATTGAATTATTTCTCAGAAAGTACAAACACATAAACAATATAATAACATGAGGGAAGCGGCTCGTGACCGGTCATTAAGGATGAATCACAAGGACCAGGACTGGAAAATACGTGGAATCCCCCACCAAGTGGTGACGTACAGCCTCCGTAACGCAATCACACTTGTAAAACCAAACCCACTTGTAAAAGGCCAACAGCTTCAGTTCACCCAGTCCAGAGCCATGAGATTGCTTGTGGTCGTTGGTTTGTGCAGCTTAATAATTGTGTCTGTAATTGTATACTTCAGTGATCACGTGATGAGGAAAACTTCACCCAATGAACCCGAGGCTGAGGCGGAAGCAGTGTCGGCCGAGACAACCGAGACAGGTGAAGTTGTTGCAACTACGCTCAGCATCAACAGGGACCTCTTCGGGGTTGCTTGGTGTCCACTTAAGTGCCGACATCCACGGAAGTTAGATCCTTTAGAGTGCAAGTGCAGACTTATGAATGGGAAGGAGTGAATTAAAGACATGTTTCCTTTTTTTTACCAACCAATAAACTGTGCAATATATTAAATCCTAAGATGGCTAAACAGTTTTTCATCTCTAAAGTGATATTGTGAAAGGTTGGCGATGTCCGCTCTTTAATGAGAAGTCGAGTATGCCTGTCATATGTGAGTCATTTAGGTATTTATTTGTATACACTTGATTGTATAAGTAATGTAAAATGAAAAGTACAAAAAAATTACATTTAATTTATAACATATAGTAAAACATTGTATTAAATACTTAACTATGTCCGCTTATAGAAACTTTAGAATAATTGTTTTATTGTTTTCCAAGTATTGTTCGTATTTAACCATACCAGAATAGTATATACATAAAATAATTATAATACAGTAGTTCTAAATAGTTGTAATGTATGTATGCTGTTCTGGTGTTTGTATACGAACAATAGTTGGTAAACAATTCAAAAATATTTATTCTAAAGTTTCTTTAACGGGTATACTTACATAATTTAAAAATTAGTGGCAACAACAGTAATGTCTTCATTTCAACGACAGTAATGTCTTCATTTCAACAACAGTAATGTCTTCATTTCAACAACAGTAATGTCTTCATTTCAACGACAGTAATGTATTCATTTAGGATTCGAGATATTTTTGCTAATCGTTCAGCGTTGTTTTACTTAACCAAAACGTATTCATTGTAAAGTTTTCCTCAAATACGAAGAACACCACAATTTAGAATTAATTGTAAGAAATACTATGGATTGTAATTGTAAAAATAGTATTAGGATTTCATTTAACTTTTATATTTACTGTAAATGTTTTTTATTAAAAGTTTGTTATACATTATCGAATTCTAACTATCCTAACAAACCATTTATTAAAAGCTACAGTACAAATAATAATTATATTTTTACATAATGGTAATACATATAATAATGTACTGTTAGTGTAGTTGGCTTATTTAGTAACTGATAATACTAATTATAACTTAATGACAAGATAAAAGTAAAGCAAATGATAAAAGGAGTAAATTACTCTCAAAAGTGTTTTCAGTTTACTTTACGAGTTATGATCAAAGTTTTGAAATAGTCGACAATACTGTAAAAGACACTTATTCTGGACTTTCATTCTCAGTTTCGCCATGTTTAAATGTAAAATCTTTATATAACACTTATAATATTGTATATATTTACACTGTTAAATTCATTTATAGGTTAAGTTGACTGGCTTCTTTTTACCCAAAAGTACAATTTTAAAACAAACTAACTAAATGCGAATTACCTTTTTCTCAAATCTCAATTTCTCAAATAATTTTTTTTTTCACATTTTCTCAATTCATGGCTTAAAAACTGTTCCATGTAGTGATTGTTTGTCTCTGCTTACTGTACTTATGAGGAGATTGTTATTTTAAAATGTGTACGTAACAATGTAAATTTTCACAGAAAGATCGATCTCCAAAAAATCTGGAAAGTTAAAAATTATATTTCAATATGTAGCTCTGAATTGTGTAAAATTAATTATATAAATAACTTACTACCTTACTTGCACAATTCATTTCAGTTTTATTGCAATGTATACATTTCGGGGATAACCCCATCTTCATAGCATCTAAAAATATAAAACTACACAAACTTAGTTAATTTAGTACACTGTATAACGTTGTGGTGTATAAATTAAAATAAAATAAATATAGAAACAATTCGGATTAGATTCTTAACCTTCAAACATTTTGTATAGACTGACGATTTGTATGAGTCTATACAAAATGTTTGAAGGTTAAGAATCTAATCTGAATTGTTTCAATATTTATTTTATTTTAATTTATACACCACAACGTTATACAGTGTACTAAATTAACTAAGTTTGTGTAGTTTTATATTTTTAGATGCTATGAAGATGGGGTTATCCCCGAAATGTATACATTGCAATAAAACTGAAATGAATTGTGCAAGTAAGGTAGTAAGTTATTTATATAATTAAACATTATATTTATATGTAATTTTTGTTTACTAAACGTTTTTAATGTGTCAATTTTTAATTACAGCATCTGAATATTTGATGTATTTAGAGCGGATTAAACTAATAAAAATTACGAAATTTGTGACAGCTAAAAGAGTTAAAAGGGGGAGGGGGGAATGGAGCGTCGGCTATCTTGGACCTATTCATCATAAAAGGGGGAGGGGGGAATGGAGCGTTGGCTATCTTGGACCTATTCATCATAAAAGGGGGAGGGGGAATGGAGCGTCGGCTATCTTGGACCTATTCATCATAAAACCAACGTTAAACGGATAAGCCACTATTTACAATACAATTATATTTGATATTATGTACGTAATGCTCAGGGTGTTTTATTTATTTATTTTTATTTTAATTAATGTATTATGCGTATTTAAAAATTTTCTAATTTAAAAATTAGTTCAAGTAAAAACACACAGCTAATTAGGTTGTAAACATTAAGCATCAGGAATTTGTCAATATTTGAATCTTTAAATTCGGGTTCCAAACAAACGCTTTAATAGACTAAGAATAAAAATTTTCTTGACTTGAGCTAATCTAAAATTAATTGACCTTATGTATTGCAGGCCGGAAACCGGAGTCATTTGAATTTTTTATCAATCCAGCCCATCGGCAAGTAAAACACTATTTCATATAGCCAATGTATAGTTGTTTGTTTAAATATTTTACACCAAAACAGAAATATAACAAACTATTGTCGCATCAGGATAATTTCCGCCTCAAGGTGATCGTCGCCTCAAGGTGATTGTCGCCTCAAGGTGATCGTCGCCTCAAGGTGATTGTCGCCTCAAGGTGATCGTCGCCTCAAGGTGATTGTCACCTCAAGGTGATTGTCGCCTTAAGGTGATTGTTCGACAGGAAAAGGTTTACCGAGTGGCCCTTACCTAATGAGTGGGCAGAAATTGATTTCAGTTCAATTAAATATTCAAATAATAAAGGTTGTTGTTTACAGACAGAATTAAAACATGGTTCGATCAAACATAGTGGTTGCCGTGTCGTGGTGGTAGAGCAGCCTCCCCTCCCCCTGCCGTACAGTTTACCATAACATCGGCTTCCGATCCCAGTAGGGGCGTATAGTATCAGTTGTGTTTAATCCGAAATATCGTGTTTTAAACAGTCCAAAATGACTGTGGAGGGAGTTCTCTCTAATATGCTGTTAAATGTTGCTGATGTCGAAATATTGAGTGGTTGATGAAAGAAAACTTTCAACTAATGAAAAATGGAATGGGGGAAATTCCATTTGTTTTTCCAAGCAATCCAGTTCAAGAGTCCAGTTCAATCAACTACTAATTACTTAAGTTTTAAAATAGTTTTTGTTTAAATGCATGAAAGATTACATGATATATTTACTAGTGTTCTTTACATATTTGATGTTTTTATTAGATGTATCTTCATTTGCCAATACAAATATTACAAAATAGTTGTTTAATCAGCATAATACGTGTTGGCACACATACAGTACAAGTAAACGTCACACAACACAAATGTATTACAATATAAGCACAAGATGCACAAATATATTACAATACAAGTACAAAATGCACACATATTATGGTGAGCGATTTCGGTAAACCACGCTCACCTTCCTCAGGCATTTTGTGAATCCCTCTGGTCTGGTTTACCGTGGTTTACCGAAATCGCTCACCATAATATTTGTGCATTTTGTACTTGTATTGTAATATATTTGTGCATCTTGTGCTTATATTGTAATACATTTGTGTTGTGTGACGTTTACTTGTACTGTATTACAAAACACTCACAGTAACAACATGGGTTTCAGCACACTATTGTTGATAGTAGTTAAACTAATGGCGGTCAGTTACTTGTATATGTGATAATAAAGAATAGAATACATAAACAAAATAACAAAATATATACAACAGAATAAAAAAACATCTATAAAATAAATAAGACTAAATTATTATAAGTCATCAATAACATACAATTATCAACACAATACTACCTTTATAATAGTACCAACAATATTTGCACATTATAACAATATAATGAGAAAAGTGTTATTATGGGCACCTATTGTTAAGTAAATAATCGCAATGATTTAGAAAATAATGAAACAAACCATAGTAATACTACACAAAATCCACCAGAAATTCAGTTATTGTACAGTAATAAAACCTACCAATGATGAGACCAGATTATAGAATCAAGACAAAGCAAGAAATTATATCACATTAAATCAAGAATAAGAACTAAACCAAGAATTAAAGGTCATTGAAGAACTTAATACTGTCAACTTGTTTTTGTCATTTTATACATTCTCATAATACAATCATTATATAACCTGCCTTGATTACACTTTTTTGAAAATGTTAAGCGTGATTTAAGATGTTCCTCAAGAGTCTCTACTTTAACAGGTTGCGGCGTCTCAACAAGGGCCCAGTACATAGATTATTTACAATGTATTATAATTTTATAAAATGTATATAAATTTCATTTTCATATATGATATATTATTTTTATTTTACAATTGGAAATGCTCAAGGGAGCATTTAAAATGTACAAGTTTAAAATTTGTTACTTTTTTAACTTCTAAACGTGCAGTTAATTTGACACAGTCGTTAGAAGAGGTACAATGAACACATAGATTATGGATTGTAGGATAGGTCAGGTAAATGTAGGCCAAGGGAAAATCATCATGGAGTAGGAAAATGGTCAGAACGAGTAGGAAAGAAAACCTCGACGTGGTGCTCATCCAGGAGCCATATGTTAGGGGCAATACCATCAAGGGTTACGATGGAAAGTGGTATTTTGGTAGGAAAGGAATTAAAACTTTGTAAGTGCAGTAGTGGTTCTGAATGACAAGTACGATGCCATGCTGATAGGACACGAAACAGATGGATCATGTGTGACTGTTAGACTGGAGAGTGAAGGACGTGCATTGAACCTGATAAGTATGTAATGCCGACCATTAGAGGGTATAGACGGAATCTAAGGAAAGCGGTCGAGATTATCAGGAGGTAGGAAGGTAAAGAAATCGTCATCAGAGGAAATTTCAACGCTAGATCAAGGTTGTGGTGGAGCGACAGAACAGACAGAAGAGGAGAAAAGGTCGAAGAGATAGTATTTACCTGGGACTTAGTGATCCTGAACCAGAGAAGTAGATGGACTACGTTTGAATGGTGGATCTTCTAACATCGATGTGACGATAAGCACCAGAGATGTAGCATCAAGGATAGCCAATTGGGAAGTCGTGGAAGAGTCCTTAGACGATCACCGCCTGATAAAATTCGAGGTTAAGAACAGAGGCAATAACAAGATGAGAGAAGAATCATGGAACCTGAGAGAAGTGGATTGGAGAAATTTTGACAGAGTCTTAGTCGAGGAACTGGATGGGTTAAACAGGGACCTTGCAGATGTAGATAGGTGTGAGGAAGAAATCCAAGGTAGAGGGTAATGGAGAGAGCAATTCCTAGATCTAGGAAAGGCCAGAAAAAAGTACAATGGTGGACTGAGACTAGGAGCAAGGAGTACTGAGGACAGAGATGGAATTGGAGTCAGAAGATGCAGAAGAGGTGAATTTCACAGAGGCTGAATTGGACGAGGTGTTGAAGCAGATGAAGAATGGGTAGGCACCTGGATACGACGGGGTCAAGATCGAGATTGTGAAGAGGATTTATGGAAGAATAAGAGGTCACCTGTTACTTTTGTGCAACAGGATGCTAACGGAAGGAATCTTCCCATCAGCATGGAAGAAAGGAAAAGTGAAAAAGTTTCTGAAAAACAAGGACAAGGATCGAGTCTAGTGAAGTCGTACAGACCAGTGACCCTGTTATCTGTGTTAAGGAAGTTAGGAGAGAAGCTGTTGGTCAGAAGAATGAGAAGATGGCTTGAAGAACAGGAATTATTGAGCGATAGACAGTACGGATTCAGAGAGGGGAAAGGAAGTGGACGCATTAATGAAGGTCAAGAAAGACGTGGAAGAGATGGAAGAGAAGTACGTGCTAGCGGTCTCATTGGACATCTCAGGGGCGTTTGATTCTGCACGGTGGGCCGAGATTCTGAAGATGCTGAGAACATGGAACTGGCCAAGAAACATATACAGAGTACATCTCTCTCTCTCTCTCTCTCTCTCTCTCTCTCTCTCTCTCTCTCTCTCTCTCTCTCTCTCTCTCTCTCTCTCTCTCTCTCTCTCTCTCTCTCTCTCTCTCTCTCTCTCTCTCTCTCTCTCTCTCTCTCTCTCTCTCTCCCCCTCTCTCTCTCTCCGTTTATATAAAAAAATTACAGAACCTCTGTTTCAGCAAATATACAAAATTCGGATAGTTTGTATTTTCACTATCATTTATTACTATTATTATTTCCTTACATAACAATGATAATAACTACATTTCTTTATTTATTACATATTAAAGAAGTGATTGTTGTTCATATAAATTTTTAAATATTAGATAGCTGATCGACCATCCTTTATAAATACAAGAGTCCTTAGATGTTAGGGAACGGTTTACGGCTACGTAGTTCTGTAATGGTCATTCATTACATGCTGTTATTCTTCTTATCATTGAAGAATATAATACAAAATAATTCCTATTTAGTTATGCCAAGATAAAAAAGTGATTCAATAAACAAAGTTAAGGAATAATAAAATATATTGTATTTTTTAATTATTTCCTATCAATAATTTATTGGTAATTATTTGATTTTAAAATGGTTTGGTTTGTTGCAAGATGAATGAGGCCCCTTGAGTTGCAGAGCTCCTGTGGGGGAGGGGGAAGTTGCATGCTGCACCAGACGCAGCGGCGCGACCTGGGACAGAGCGACTCTAAAACTGGGTTTCTATCAACTTGTTCTACTTTTGTTCATCGGTGCTTTAATATTAGTCACACTTCTCTAAAGGAATGAAACGAAAATTTGTCCTTTATTAGCCTGGAAATTAAAATGATAAATTTATGACCTCTGTCGGAGCAAAAATTGTGTACACCAGAGATTGAAGGTTGTTTTCTGAGGATCTAAGAGGCCTACGAAAAATCTAATAGCATAATTGTTTTTGTAGTTTCATTGTGCCTTATGACATATGCATTTTTATATGTTATTACAAGTTTTAATAATGCTTTTCTAATTGGAACAAAAAAGGCACTGGAATTTTAATTAGTTTTCACTGTACATAAAAACACATTAATGTATCGCATTTAAATTCTATACATGGTTGATAGGATGTCTTATAATTGTTTTATTAATTTTATGATTTTAACTTTTCGAGAAAAAAGTTCTTATCAATTCCATGAACATCGGTTTTGTGGCTTCTGGAGGTCATAAAATTAATTACTTGGTTTTGTTGTAATCCTTATGATATGTATAGTTACGACACATTACTTTCATCTGTGTAGGCAAATGCAGTCATTTTGAATTGATTTAAATCAGTTTAAAATAACATTTAAATTATAAATTTAAATTGATTTAAATGAATATAAAATCTCTGCATTTACTTACACTTATGAAAGTAATGAATTGTAACTATACATGGCATTAGGATTACAACAAGACCAAGTAATTAATTTTACGACCTCTAGAAGCCAAACAACCAATGTTCATGGAATCGATAAGAACTTTTTCTCGAAAAGTTAAAATTATAAAATTAATAAAACAATTATAAGACATTCTATCAACCAGGTATTAAAATATAAATGCCAAAAATTAACGGGTTTTGAGTAATAATGATGTAAATTTGGAGTACACTGAAAACTAGTTAAAATTTCGTTATTTCCTTTGTTTAACTATGATAACAATTATTAAAATCCGTAATAAAATTTAAAAATGCATATTTCGTGACGTACAGTTAAACGAGGAAAACAATGGTGTTATTAAATTTTCGTAGGTCTCTTAGTTCCTTAGAAAACAACCTTCAAACTCGGGTGCACATAATTTCTGCACTGATAGTATGTGTGTAGTTTGTCTTACACCTAACATAAATATTCTGCCACTATAATCAAGAGTGAGAAGGGACAGACCAGACACTCGTTTTATCTTGGAACGAATCTATCTACCTGTTTGTCTACGAACAGTCATGTTCGTAGGAAGTGTAGGCTGGTATCACTTCTTTATCCCTGTGTCGTACAGTTCCGGAGTAAACCAAAATCGGTCAGTAGTTTTTTAGTATAGTATTTTTAGTATCAGTAAGTCCATTTATTACTTCAATTATATATGTTTGGATTTAAAATCTTTGTTTAAAGTGATCTTTATTTAATTATAAAAATATGCTGCATTACATGAATATCCCAATAACAAAGTAGTATTAATAAATAAGTGACAATTAACAAATAGCATGATACAAGTTTCAAAATCTACAAGACTATTGTTATAAATATCTCGGTCCATAACAATATCATTAATATAATAAAACTTAACATAAATATATTTTAAACAATCATCAATAACAAATACAAAAACACGTTAATTACATTAGCAAAACCAAACACAATATTATAAATATAACCAAAATAATTAACAAGCAACAATTAATTAACAATATGCATATACACTTAACATATTAACATATTTAGATCAAATTCTTATGAAATTCGCAAGAGGTCATTAATAAAAGAAATTAATACAATTTTACTCATTTCACATGTTTATAGTTCTGAAAATTTTCTTTTTAATTGAAAAACAATATCAATATCTACTTGACCTATTGTATTGTATATCTTAAAAACTGTATTAATAGGAGAACATTCTCCCAAATTTGTGCGATGGAAGCCAGGAGTCAGTAAAGCCAGGGGAGTCAGTGAAGCCAGGGGAGTCAGTGAAGCCAGGAGTCAGTGAAGCCAGAGGAGTCAGTGAAGCCAGGGGAGTCAGTGAAGCCAGAGGAGTCAGTGAAGCCAGGGGAGTCAGTGAAGCCAGGGGAGTCAGTGAAGCCAGGGGAGTCAGTGAAGCCAGGGGAGTCAGTGAAGCCAGAGGAGTCAGTGAAGCCAGAGGAGTCAGTGAAGCCAGAGGAGTCAGTGAAGCCAGAGGAGTCAGTGAAGCCAGAGGAGTCAGTGAAGCCAGGAGTCAGTGAAGCCAGAGGAGTCAGTGAAGCCAGGGGAGTCAGTGAAGCCAGGGGAGTCAGTGAAGCCAGGGGAGTCAGTGAAGCCAGGGGAGTCAGTGAAGCCAGGAGTCAGTGACTCAGGTCTACAGAAATGATAATTAATGTGTAGTCGTTATATACTACGAGATCATTTTCGTCTTATTTTAGACTGCAAAAATATGTAAGGCGGTAGATTTGATTACAATTATTCCATTCAGACAACAGAAAAGTTTGAGGAGATTAATAAAATAAATAAATTCAATGAAAAAATACTGTCATACTAAATAATTCTAAGGAATAAATCATATAATTTAATGAATGTGATGTTACATTATATTCATGTAATATTACAATGAATGTATCATGTTAAATGAATTTATCATGTTAAAAATTACATAAATTATTTATACAACAGCCAACACATTTTAGAAAGTAACATAATTATTCATGATGCATTACAAAATAGTGTTTTGTATCCATTAGCTGCGGTGAAACTCTGTTTTGGTATTTTAACTCTCTGCATAACCCATAAAAACGGAAACTTAAGGGTTGAGTGAATTTCTGTATACAGACATTTTTATAACTAAAAGTGTTCTTGCTACTTGAAGAACAATTTGTAATTGTTTAGACTCCCATTCCTTATTAGGCTTGTTAAAAATGTGCTCGGTGTGGGGGGGTGGAGGGGGAGTGGAGCTGCACTATTTTTCAACATATCCACTCAATGGTTCTCAGCACTAGGCCTACTGGATGATTTAAAATTATGGATAAAGAGGATAGGTTTGAGTTAAAAAAAAACAGCAAAATAACCACTTGGCGTAAAAAAAAAATATATAAAAACATAACATTTCCTTTATTTATTTTAAGTAAACCAGTAACCTATTTACAAATGTACATAAGTTTAACATTTGTATCCTGTTTTTTATTAGTTTTCGATTTTTAAAATCACTATTTTTCACCTGTGTCTTATTTTGTGAAATTTGAAAAATTATTAAACATAAACTACATGTCAGATATACATGAAACTTTTATATAATTTTTAAATATGGATAGGTAAGTTAAATGACAAATTATTTACAAAGTTAATATTTTGAAGTTATTTGTTGTCAACATCAGACAAGTCTTGTTCGTGTCTATAACCTGAGTATGTAATAACTATTGTGTACAGTACGTGGTGACGAGGTGAGAGATGTGCCACGACCTCTCAGGTCCGTCTAGTAATAACTATTGTGTACAGTACGTGGTGACGAGGTGAGAGATGTGCCACGACCTCTCAGGTCCGTCTAGTAATAACTATTGTGTACAGTACGTGGTGACGAGGTGAGAGATGTGCCACGACCTCTCAGGTCCATCTAGTAATAACTATTGTGTACAGTACGTGGTGACTAGGTGAGAGATGTGCCACGACCTCTTAGGTCCGTCTAGTAATAACTATTGTGTACAGTACGTGGTGACGAGGTGAGAGACGTGCCACGACCTCTCAGGTCCATCTAGTAATAACTATTGTGTACAGTACGTGGTGATGAGGTGAGAGATGTGCTACGACCTCTCAGGTCCGTCTAGTAATAACTATTGTGTACAGTACGTGGTGACGAGGTGAGAGATGTGCCACGACCTCTCAGGTCCGTCTAGTAATAACTATTGTGTACAGTACGTGGTGACTAGGTGAGAGATGTGCCACGACCTCTCAGGTCCATCTAGTAATAACTATTGTGTACAGTACGTGGTGACGAGGTGAGAGATGTGCCACGACCTCTCAGGTCCATCTAGTAATAACTATTGTGTACAGTACGTGGTGACGAGGTGAGAGATGTGCCACGACCTCTCAGGTCCGTCTAGTAATAACTGTAGTGTACAGTACGTGGTGACGAGGTGAGAGATGTGCCACGACCTCTCAGGTCCGTCTAGTAATAACTATTGTGTACAGTACGTGGTGACGAGGTGAGAGATGTGCCACGACCTCTCAGGTCCGTCTAGTAATAACTATTGTGTACAGTACGTGGTGACTAGGTGAGAGATGTGCCACGACCTCTCAGGTCCATCTAGTAATAACTATTGTGTACAGTACGTGGTGACGAGGTGAGAGATGTGCCACGACCTCTCAGGTCCGTCTAGTAATAACTATTGTGTACAGTACGTGGTGACGAGGTGAGAGATGTGCCACGACCTCTCAGGTCCATCTAGTAATAACTATTGTGTACAGTACGTGGTGACGAGGTGAGAGATGTGCCACGACCTCTCAGGTCCGTCTAGTAATAACTGTTGTGTACAGTACGTGGTGACGAGGTGAGAGATGTGCCACGACCTCTCAGGTCCATCTAGTAATAACTATTGTGTACAGTACGTGGTGACAAGGTGAGAGATGTGCTACGACCTCTCAGGTCCGTCTAGTAATAACTATTGTGTACAGTACGTGGTGACGAGGTGAGAGATGTGCCACGACCTCTCAGGTCCATCTAGTAATAACTATTGTGTACAGTACGTGGTGACTAGGTGAGAGATGTGCCACGACCTCTCAGGTCCATCTAGTAATAACTATTGTGTACAGTACGTGGTGACGATGTGAGAGATGTGCCACGACCTCTCAGGTCCATCTAGTAATAACTATTGTGTACAGTACGTGGTGACGATGTGAGAGATGTACTACGACCTCTCAGGTCCATCTAGTAATAACTATTGTGTACAGTACGTGGTGACGAGGTGAGAGATGTGCTACGACCTCTCAGGTCCATCTAGTAATAACTATTGTGTACAGTACGTGGTGACGAGGTGAGAGATGTGCCACGACCTCTCAGGTCCGTCTAGTAATAACTGTAGTGTACAGTACGTGGTGACGAGGTGAGAGATGTGCCACGACCTCTCAGGTCCATCTAGTAATAACTATTGTGTACAGTACGTGGTGACGAGGTGAGAGATGTGCCACGACCTCTCAGGTCCGTCTAGTAATAACTATTGTGTACAGTACGTGGTGACGAGGTGAGAGATGTGCCACGACCTCTCAGGTCCGTCTAGTAATAACTGTAGTGTACAGTACGTGGTGACGAGGTGAGAGATGTGCCACGACCTCTCAGGTCCATCTAGTAATAACTATTGTGTACAGTACGTGGTGACGAGGTGAGAGATGTGCCACGACCTCTCAGGTCCGTCTAGTAATAACTATTGTGTACAGTACGTGGTGACGAGGTGAGAGATGTGCCACGACCTCTCAGGTCCATCTAGTAATAACTATTGTGTACAGTACGTGGTGACTAGGTGAGAGATGTGCCACGACCTCTCAGGTCCATCTAGTAATAACTATTGTGTACAGTACGTGGTGACGAGGTGAGAGATGTGCCACGACCTCTCAGGTCCATCTAGTAATAAATATTGTGTACAGTACGTGGTGACTAGGTGAGAGATGAACTACGACCTCTCAGGTCCGTCTAGTAATAACTATTGTGTACAGTACGTGGTGACGAGGTGAGAGATGTGCCACGACCTCTCAGGTCCATCTAGTAATAACTATTGTGTACAGTACGTGGTGACGATGTGAGAGATGTGCCACGACCTCTCAGGTCCATCTAGTAATAACTATTGTGTACAGTACGTGGTGACGATGTGAGAGATGTACTACGACCTCTCAGGTCCATCTAGTAATAACTATTGTGTACAGTACGTGGTGACGAGGTGAGAGATTTGCCACGACCTCTCAGGTCCATCTAGTAATAACTATTGTGTACAGTACGTGGTGACGAGGTGAGAGATGTGCCACGACCTCTCAGGTCCGTCTAGTAATAACTGTAGTGTACAGTACGTGGTGACGAGGTGAGAGATGTGCCACGACCTCTCAGGTCCATCTAGTAATAACTATTGTGTACAGTACGTGGTGACGAGGTGAGAGATGTGCCACGACCTCTCAGGTCCGTCTAGTAATAACTATTGTGTACAGTACGTGGTGACGAGGTGAGAGATGTGCCACGACCTCTCAGGTCCGTCTAGTAATAACTGTAGTGTACAGTACGTGGTGACGAGGTGAGAGATGTGCCACGACCTCTCAGGTCCATCTAGTAATAACTATTGTGTACAGTACGTGGTGACGAGGTGAGAGATGTGCCACGACCTCTCAGGTCCGTCTAGTAATAACTATTGTGTACAGTACGTGGTGACGAGGTGAGAGATGTGCCACGACCTCTCAGGTCCATCTAGTAATAACTATTGTGTACAGTACGTGGTGACTAGGTGAGAGATGTGCCACGACCTCTCAGGTCCATCTAGTAATAACTATTGTGTACAGTACGTGGTGACGAGGTGAGAGATGTGCCACGACCTCTCAGGTCCATCTAGTAATAAATATTGTGTACAGTACGTGGTGACTAGGTGAGAGATGAACCACGACCTCTCAGGTCCGTCTAGAAATAACTATTGTGTACAGTACGTGGTGACGAGGTGAGAGATGTGCCACGACCTCTCAGGTCCATCTAGTAATAACTATTGTGTACAGTACGTGGTGACGATGTGAGAGATGTGCCACGACCTCTCAGGTCCATCTAGTAATAACTATTGTGTACAGTACGTGGTGACGATGTGAGAGATGTACTACGACCTCTCAGGTCCATTTATATTCTATACTAACCATGTATGTCCAGACATGTCCACTAAATTGAGAAGAACTAATTAATAGGAATAATTGTAATGATTATAATAATAAATAGTTTTAGTCAATTATTGGGTGGGTAAAATGCCAAATCAAAACATAAAATGTTGAAGACTTGGTGATGAAATATACATTTTCAGTATGTGAGTTGCTTGCTTGCATTGGTGAAACCTGTTTGTTAAATTTAAAAATTATGTATTCATTTTAGTCTCTTAATTTACATTCAATTCTCCCAATATTTTGAAATGCATGTATGTGGAAAAGAGTATTAATAGGTTAACAAAACCACAAATTCATAGGTAGTACATATACTGTGAATATTTTTAAATATACGTACAGAGAATATTTTTAAATTGTTATTGGTAATATGTGAAGTGTGGTTAAATTACAACATTTAACACATTTCAACATTATGAATGTAAAGCATGTCTTTTAAAATGATGATCTTTATTCATCGATTATTGTTTTGTTAGTACATATAACATGGAAGATAAATGTATACACAAATGAAAATTCAATATTTACAACAATCTATTATAATAAAGTTATTTGCAATTATTGTAACTTATATTTAGTTTAGAAACCCAAATAAATACTGTATCCTTGTTAAATTAGACATGAGAAGGCTGAATGTAACACCAGAGATGATGCAGGGCTGAGACAGATGGAAACCCTCCTTAGGTTTAAGTGGTCACAATAGGTAAGGTAAGGTAAGTTAAATTACACTGAACAACAAAGGTTTTGTTTCGGGGTTGAAATTAGCTGATTTTAATGTATTTCCACGTGTTAAAACCGAAAATGACCATAAACATTATATATTAGCTCTTGTTTTCAAGATATAGTATCATTATATTATATATATATGAAGTTTTCAACAAATGAAATATTTCATCACCAACAGTTGGTACACATGTTTGTTTACATAATTTCTCTCTCTTCAGCTGTACATAAGTAATAAACATAACCTATGTGATTTTGTCAGTTGTACGCGCGTTGTTGCTATTGAAATTATTGTGTGAAGTTGATTTTAAAATTAATTTAAGTGCTGATCTGAAATGCCTCGAAAGTGTGTAAATTCTGTCGATAGCTTCTGCTATATATGTGGTGAAATAACATTTTTGGCTCAGAAACGTAAAATGACACCTATCGTTAAGACTGCCTATGAACATTATTTTGGTGTGAAAGTTGGGGACCAAGATAAATCATGGGCTCCTCATATATGTTGCAATTCTTGTTCCGTCATATTGAGAGAGTGGCTGAAAAATAAAAACCGGGCAATGGCTTTTGCAGTACCTATGGTTTGGCGTGAGCCTACCAATCATATAGACGACTGTTATTTCTGCTTAACTCCTGCCATTAAGCAAGGTTTATCTATGAAGAAAAGAGGAACGGTTAAATACCCTAATCTCCCATCTGCTCTTCGGCCTGTACCACACTCAGACACTTTGCCAGTCCCTTCTCCACCCCAAAACTATGAAATTTCAGAGGAAGGTGATGAAGACTGTTTAGAAGGAGCAACCCATCCTTCTACATCTTATGACCCTGATTTTGAGGTCAGAGATAGGTCTAGTGACCCGCACAGAATTGGTCAAGCAGAGTTGAGTGACCTTATAAGAGATCTTGGCTTGTCTAAGGAAAAGGCTGAGCTTTTAGGGTCAAGACTACAACAGTGGAATCTTCTAAAACATGATGTGAGAATATCTCAGTACAGACAGCGTCAAAAAGATTTGCTTCCTTTTTTTGAGAAAAAAGAAAACCTCGTAGTTTGTTCTGATGTTAATGGTTTGATGGACTGCTTGAATTTGGATCACACTCCATCTGAATGGAGACTGTTTATAGACTCTTCAAAACTAAGCTTAAAAGCTGTACTTCTGCATAATGGAAATCAGCTACCTTCTATTCCTATAGGTCATGCAGTTCACATGAAGGAAACTTATATAAATATGAAAACACTTCTCCAATCAATCAAATATGAACAACACAAGTGGCAAATCTGTGGTGATCTGAAAGTCATTGCTATACTCCTAGGAATGCAATTAGGGTTTACCAAGTACTGTTGTTTTTTGTGTATGTGGGATAGTCGGGATAGAAAATCTCACTATAAAAAAGTGAACTGGCCTACACGAGACCTAAACCCTAATGAGAAAAATGTAGTTGCCGAGCCTCTTGTAGATCCTAAGGATGTTCTCCTTCCTCCATTACATATTAAGTTGGGACTAATGAAGAACTTTGTCAAGGCCATGGACCAGGAAGGACAAGCTTTTAAGTACTTGAGAGCAAAGTTTCACAGGTTAAGTGATGCTAAAGTCAAGGAAGGCATCTTTATTGGGCCTCAAATCCGTGAAATCGTAAATGATCCTGCTTTTGACATGATTTTAACAGGAAATGAAAAAAGAGCCTGGGAAGCCTTTAAGGGAGTTTTACATGGGTTTTTAGGTAACAAAAGAGATGATAACTTCACAGCATTAGTTAAAGAGCTTCTTCAAGCTTACCACCAACTTGGATGCAACATGTCATTAAAAATTCATTTTCTTCACTCTCATCTTAATTTCTTCCCACAAAACTGTGGAGCTGTGAGTGACGAACATGGAGAAAGATTCCATCAAGACATTGCCTTAATGGAACAGAGATATCAGGGCCATTGGAATGAAGCAATGCTTGCAGACTACTGCTGGTCTATGTGTAGGGATGCTCCAGAAGTGTGTTATAAAAGACAAGCTAAACGACAGCGATCTTACAATGAATCGGATTGACTTAATTGAAATTTGGTGGTAAAAACTTCTTTTATTTGTCAAAACACTAAGAATAATGTTTTTTTTATCAATTTTGTACTTACAATATTCTAAAAGAAACATAACAATATTGTTTCATGTACTTTCACTTTTCACGTATAGTATAACTACTCTTTAAGATTAAGTACTGTGTATCTCAAAAACCAGAGCAAACAAAAATGTTTCATTGTTATTTTCGTTTTTATCACCCCAAAATTAGTAGAAATTGACTAATTTAGTGTAGGAAACATTGAAAAAATATTTTTTTGTTGTGCAGTGTTATAGAATCATATTTTTTAAACGATATACAGTAATTGATACCAATTTATTTTCCTTTGTTATATATTAACATCTTATTTATCCGAATACAGGAAAACACTGCATTTTACATGTAACTCCAGTGCGTTATTTTTATACAATAGACAGACATTTTGTGTTTATATAGTATAAAATTTTCTTTTCGTAACATACATTGGAAATGTCTAGACTGTCTGCAAGCTCCTCCATGCAATGTATTCATTAAATTTATTTCTCAACTTCATGCCTTTATTTGTCAGTATTATTTGTTGGCAAATAAATATATTGCATGTTAAAACAGTTAAATTTGAAAATGATAAGCTGATTAAATTACTAGCTAAACCCGGCCCCACTTTGCCATGGCTGACTCTGCCCATATTATTTATTAGTGGTTGTTTTTTTAATTTAGTTGTTAGAAAACTAAAGGTTGACTGTTTACTTCATTTTACCTGAAATCATATAACTTACTGATCGTCTGATCACAGTAATAATATAACTTACTGACCGTCTGATCACAGTAATAATGTAACTTACTGACCGTCTGATCACAGTAATAATATAACTTACTGATCGTCTGATCACAGTAATAATGTAACTTACTGATCGTCTGATCACAGTAATAATGTAACTTACTGATCGTCTGATCACAGTAATAATGTAACTTACTGATCGTCTGATCACAGTAATAATATAACTTACTGACCGTCTGATCACAGTAATAATGTAACTTACTGATCATCTGATCACAGTAATAATGTAACTTACTGACCGTCTGATCACAGTAATAATATAACTTACTGACCGTCTGATCACAGTAATAATGTAACTTACTGATCGTCTGATCACAGTAATAATATAACTTACTGCCCTTCTGATCACAGTAATAATATAACTTACTGACCGTCTGATCACAGTAATAATGTAACTTACTGATCGTCTGATCACAGTAATAATATAACTTACTGACCGTCTGATCACAGTAATAATATAACTTACTGACCGTCTGATCACAGTAATAATATAACTTTCTGATCATCTGATCACAGTAATAATGTAACTTACTAACCGTCTGATCACAGTAATAATGTAACTTACTGACCGTCTGATCACAGTAATAATATAACTTACTGACCGTCTGATCACAGTAATAATGTAACTTACTGATCGTCTGATCACAGTAATAATATAACTTACTGCCCTTCTGATCACAGTAATAATATAACTTACTGACCGTCTGATCACAGTAATAATGTAACTTACTGATCGTCTGATCACAGTAATAATATAACTTACTGACCGTCTGATCACAGTAATAATATAACTTACTGACCGTCTGATCACAGTAATAATATAACTTTCTGATCATCTGATCACAGTAATAATGTAACTTACTAACCGTCTGATCACAGTAATAATGTAACTTACTGATCGTCTGATCACAGTAATAATGTAACTTACTGATCGTCTGATCACAGTAATAATATAACTTACTGACCGTCTGATCACAGTAATAATGTAACTTACTGACCGTCTGATCACAGTAATAATGTAACTTACTGATCGTCTGATCACAGTAATAATATAACTTACTGCCCTTCTGATCACAGTAATAATATAACTTACTGACCGTCTGATCACAGTAATAATATAACTTACTGACCGTCTGATCACAGTAATAATGTAACTTACTGATCGTCTGATCACAGTAATAATATAAGTTACTGACCGTCTGATCACAGTAATAATATAACTTACTGACCGTCTGATCACAGTAATAATATAACTTACTGATCATCTGATCACAGTAATAATGTAACTTACTGATCGTCTGATCACAGTAATAATATAACTTACTGCCCTTCTGATCACAGTAATAATATAACTTACTGACCGTCTGATCACAGTAATAATGTAACTTACTGATCGTCTGATCACAGTAATAATATAATTTACTTACCGTCTGATCACAATAATAATGTAACTTACTGATCGTCTGATCACAGTAATAATATAACTTACTGACCGTCTGATCACAGTAATAATATAACTTACTGATCGTCTGATCAGAGTAATAATGTAACTTACTGACCGTCTGATCACAGTAATAATATAACTTACTGATCGTCTAATCACAGTAATAATGTAACTTACTGATCGACTGATCACAGTAATAATATAACTTACTGATCGTTGATCACAGTAATAATATAACTTACTGATCGTCTGATCACAGTAATAATATAACTTACTGATCGTCTGATCACAGTAATAATATAACTTACTGACCGTCTGATCACAGTAATAATATAACTTACTGACCGTCTGATCACAGTAATAATATAATTTACTTACCGTCTGATCACAATAATAATATAACTTACTGATCGTCTGATCACAGTAATAATATAACTTACTGACCGTCTGATCACAGTAATAATGTAACTTACTGACCGTCTTATCACAGTAATAATGTAACTTACTGATCGTCTGATCACAGTAATAATGTAACTTACTGATCGTCTGATCACAGTAATAATGCAACTTACTGACCATCTGATCACAGTAATAATGTAACTTACTGATCGTCTGATCACATTAATAATATAACTTACTGATCGTCTGATCACAGTAATAATATAACTTACTGATCGTCTGATCACAGTAATGATGTAACTTACTGATCGTCTGATCACAGTAGTGATGTAACTTACTGATCGTCTGATCACAGTAATAAAATTATATAATTTATTTGGATGTAATACGCAAATAAATAATCTGGTAACAGTACTAAAATTACACACGCGTTTTTTCCACCTAAAACGTTCAAATTGGTCAAGGAAAAGGGAGAAGTTGCGTTAACAAAAACACGAAACTACTTTGCTTATTAAAAAATTGTTTTTCGTGCTACTTCATTGCTTATTAACAATGAAGTAAGCCACTACAAGACAGTATGAGACGTCGTAGCTTACTTGTGTAGTTTAGTGGTAAATATGAGCGATAAGATGAAACTGTATGGATGAATGCGTAGCTCATTGAATAATATAGGCGATAAGACGAAACTGGCAGATGATTTATGTAGTTTAATGGTAAATATGGTGATAAGATGAAACTGTGTGAGTGACTCAAATTGTTTAGAGACGAATGTGGTTGATAAGACGAAACTGTGCAGATGACTTGTGTAGTTTAGTGGTAAATATAATGATAAGGTGATACTGTACGAGTGACTCAAGTTGTTTAGTGACGAATGTGGTTGATAAGACGAAACTGTGCAGACGACTTGTGTAGTTTAATCGTAAATATGGTGATGAGATGAAACTGTGGTTGATAAGACGATACTGTGCAGACGATTTGTGTAGTTTAATGGTAAATATGGTGATAAGATGAAACTGTACGAGTGACTCAAATTCTTTAGTGACGAATGTGGTTGATAAGACGACACTGTGCAGACGATTTGTGTAGTTTAATGGTAAATATGGTGATAAGATGAAACTGTACGAGTGAATCAAATTCTTTAGTGACGAATGTGGTTGATAAGACGACACTGTGCAGATAACATGTGTAGTTTAGTGGTAAATATGGTGATAAGATGAAACTGTACGAGTAACTCAAATTCTTTAGTGACGAATGTTGTTGATAAGACGAAACTGGCAGATGATTTATGTAGTTTAATGGTAAATGTGGTGATAAGATGAAACTGTGTGAGTGACTCAAATTTTTTAGAGACGAATGTGGTTGATAAGACGAAACAGTGCAGATGACTTGTGTAGTTTAGTGGTAAATATGATGATAAGGTGATACTGTACGAGTGACTCAAGTTGTTTAGAGACGAATTTGGTTGATAAGACGACACGGTGCAGACGATTTGTGTAGTTTAATGTACGAGTGACTCAAATTCTTTAGAGACGAATGTGGTTGATAAGACGAAACTGTGCAGATGATTTGTGTAGTTTAATGGTAATTATGGTGATAAGGTGATACTGTACGAGTGACTCAAATTCTTTAGAAACGAATGTGGTTGATAAGACGACACTGTGCAGATAACATGTGTAGTTTAGTGGTAAATATGGTGATAAGGTGATACTGTACGAGTGACTCAAATTCTTTAGAAACGAATGTGGTTGATAAGACGACACTGTGCAGATAACATGTGTAGTTTAGTGGTATATGATGATAAGATGAAACTGTAAGAGTGACTCAAATTCTTTAGTGACGAATGTGGTTGATAAGACGACACTGTGCAGACGATTTGTGTAGTTTAATGGTAAATATGGTGATAAGATGAAACTGTACGAGTGACTCAAATTCTTCAGAGACGAATGTGGTTGATAAGACGACACTGTGCAGATGACTTGTGTACTTTAATGGTAAATATGGTGATAAGATGAAACTGTACGAGTGACTCAAATTCTTCAGAGACGAATGTGGTTGATAAGACGAAACTGTGCAGATGACTTGTGTAGCTTAGTGGTAAATATCGTGATAAGGTGAAACTGTACAAGAAACTCAAATTCTTTAGTGACGAATGTGGTTGATAAGACGAAAATCCGTGGCTAGTTTGTTACTTTAATGGCAAAAATGGTTGGTACAATTCATTTGTATGTATGAATTATTTAAGATGAACATGTGTGGATGGCTTGTGTTGTTAAATGGGGAATGGTGGTGGGGAATTATTTGCTTATAAACTCTATCTCAGGGTTTGATTTACTGTTTATTTTTAAATTGATATCCATTAACGATGTCAAGTTCTACACCGAAAAGACCACTAATGAGACGGTGTCGTCGCAAGATGGTTGTTGGATATAATCATATGTCTCATGTTTTATTATTATTATTATTTTTAACAATACACTGTAAGCCCAAGAAAATTGTTAATAAAATTTACTACATAATATTTTTCATTAAGTTGTAAGAAAAGAATAAATAGATAAAGTTTACACCTAGCAAAGGATAGTTATATTATTTTACACATAGATACAGCTATTAATAAATTAATTAATATGATATAATATTAAAGGATTAAAGGACCAGTATTAAAGGATATAAATTTAAATTCATTCAATGAATTTAACTGCAATGCATGTAGGAGTAAGTGCAAATACGTGCTGACCTGGTTATGATAAACTCTAAATTTGAGTCAGTATTTGTTTTTATTAGCACGTTTACGGCATTGTGGCTTTCACTTTGCTAGTGGTTGATTTAACCTTTATAGATACGACGTTAATTATGTTTAGATATTATACAAAATAGATTTTGTATTAAATTATTATGTTAAATTAAACACTACAGTTGAAAAAACATTTTGAATGATTTCTTAATTAATCCTTAAAATAAAAAAATAACTCAAATTTGCTTTATACAGTATATTTACATAAATAACACAATCAAATAATATAACCATTATATAAATAAACAATTTTGATACATTTCGTTTCTATTTTAAAGATAATAATCATTTTAATTGAAACCTTTGGCCTGAGAGATCATAAAATACTCAGCAATCGAGAAAAAAACAAGTAACAAGAACTGTATCACCCATCAGGATATTAATAAATTATAAACTTATGAATTCTTATGTATTTTTGTAGAGGAAATTCATGTCAAAACGATAAAGAATTTATTCTCTTCGTACAAGATTTAAAGATTAACCATGATCTATATGATATTTATAACCATTGAATTCACAATCTACAAAATCCGAGACGTTAAGAAATCGAAGTAAGCTGTTACTTTGGGGTAACCTTTGAATGAATCGTCTGCTGTATTGACACATTTAGAGTTTAGGGTTTTAAGAATTTTGATATGACGAGATATAATCAGGAATTTGTGAAATATATATTTTTATTTATAATTCAAAGAACATACATGTTTCAAGTATACATAATTTTTATAACATATACTAACTAAATCTGTTTTATAGCGTTGAACAACTCGAATCCCCATGATTGTCACAGTTACGCGGCCTTCACCCTCACAAGGAACTCTGTTCGCACCCTCGCTTGAGGAACTCGTTTCCGACCTGGTGGGGAGCACTCACAATGTGTATACTCAAAAAAAAATAAGTTCTTTATGTCCAGTTTATTTATGATATCGTAATAATATATCTTAACTAAATAGATAAATCTATATGGAACTTTAAATTTTATGAATTGTAATCAATCTCATTGCGTCTAAGATCGATATATTTGTTTCATGTGTAAACAGTCGAACACAATTACCGTCGACTTACTCTACACTTGAAGTTATTGTAAATAAAAGTAGATGGCTATTGAAAAAAGAATAAAATAATGATTATCTTTTCATCTCACATTTCAACTTAAACATATACATATGATTATAGCAATATTTACGGTATTTAAAATGGCAAAAAATTTGTTTTTATCCAAATTTCTGAATTCCTAAAATTTATCAGTCATTAGGATGTGGGGTGAAGCACCAAAAAGAAGCAAATTAAAATACAACTGCACTCATTTTTATTTCAGAGGAATTTGTCTACGAAAGTGCTAAGCTTTCATAATAGTACTAAATTCTTCAATTGATAGCTGCGGCACTCCAGCCTTGCAAGGGGGTGGTGAGGTGGGGGTGGTCACAGGTCGATATGGGAGTGGCGCGGCGTCTCGTGCAGCGTTGCCAGCCCTCCGCCACTGCAACTACCGGTGATCTGGCAACGCTGCTTACAACCCTTTACTACGGCACCAACCGTGTCCGACTAACCTGGCCTGATTGATTCCTACTATGTATACATTGCTAGACATTCTGCAGCGTTACCGCATTTCCATCAATTACACCATCTCAGTGAAATAATTTCAGTATTAACAGAATAGAACCAATGTAGTAGATGAATAGAACCAATTAGTACATGTAAACGCACGTTTTTAGTTCAGATTTATGAGATAATATTCAGGAATACTGTATCTTTACACCCAAACAATGTCAGTGAATGGAACGAAGTGAGACGCTAACAATTCGCAGACATCCAATCACTTATCACACGGATGTGGATCTCCCAATCGTCCCAAACACGGGTGTGGATCTTCCAACCATCCTAAACACGGACGTGGATCTCTGAACCATCCTAAACACGGATGTAGATCTCTCAACCATCCTAAACATGGACGTGGATATCCCAACCATCATAAACACGGACGTGGATCTCCCAACCATCCTTAACACGGATGTGGATCTTCCAATTTTCATATTCATGGATGTGAATCTCCCAACCATCCTTAACACAAATTTGGATCTCCAAACCATCCTTAACACGGATGTGAATCTCCCATCCGTCATACATACGAATGTGGATCTCCTAATCGTCATACACACGGACGTGCAGCTCCCATTTATCCTACACATGCTGTCGATTTCCTATCCGTTGTACTCTTATATGTGGATCTCTTATCAATTGTTTTCACGCATGTGGATCTCCCATCAATCCTACACATGGAAAAGGAACTCCCACATTTCCTACTCGTACATGTCCTTATAAACGATGTGAATTTCCGAACCGTGCAACAATTTAGATCTCCCAACCATCCTGCACGATGTGGATTTCCCACCCATTCATTGTACCTATGAGTACCGTAACTGAGCAAATTTGTCCACGTTACACAACTGCTGTGGATTGAATAAGTTTATTAGACTTGTTGACACTAGGTTTTTCATTGTTCAAAACAAATTTCCTCAGTAAAAAATAATAACACTATATTTTTTGTAATTGTAATAATACAATTTATCGTTGCTATGCAAACCGCAATAGATTAGATAGTCAGTTCATACATAGATAGAATTTCATTTAATCAATAATAATAATAATAATAATACCGTCTTTATTTGAAGCGTTTTTCAACAGTTGTTTAGAGAAAAAAAACTCAAATTATACAAAAATTACATGTATATGGCCAGTACTAGGCAAAAATCACAAAACAAAAAATATTTTACGCAACTTACATTTTAAAATAATCATATTCCAAATGTAGCTTAAGTTTATTTTTAAAAGATACATAGCTGAGTGCTTTGAAATTCTATTGAATTCCGTTGTAAATCTGGGAAGCAAAGTAAGAAAAAGCATTCCTTCCCACCTCGAGTCTGACTTTGGGTACCTCTAGCATGCTGTCCTGGCGCGTGCTACGTTCTCTAATCTCTGAACGAGCCCGCAGCATGTTCCTCAAATAAGTGGGTGTACTAGATAGCAGAATCTTGTGAACTAAACAAGACACTTCTAAACTAAATATATACTTCATTGGAAGTGTTTTTGATTTTTCTCGAGCTTGACTGGCATGGTCATATTTCCTGAGACCAACACACACAAACCTAATGACTGAGTTTTGCAGTCTTTGGAGTGAGACAGTGTTGTCAAGGGATAACCTACTTCCGAAGACTGGAAGCGCATGCAACATTGCAGGAACAATAATACTATTGACTATTAGTAGCTTGGTTTGCTCTTGGAGCAACCCCTAAGCCTAAATAAACTCTCAACCTGCATTGTGCTGCGGGTCACATTCCTAACATGAAAGGAAAAGGTTAATTGTGTGTCTAATGTTACGTATAGAATCTTTACGGTCTCGGTTACAGTCAAAGATTCTTTTACAAGATTCTTTACAGTAAAAGATTCTTTACAATCATTTGTCCTTTGTTGCAAAAGAAAATTAGTATCGTTTTTCAGTTTGAATATATTTTCTTTATTACCAGTGGTGCGGCAAGAACTCGTCAACATAGTAAAATGCTTTTACAAGGTTTAAAATGTTTTAGTCGAGTTTGAATCATGTTGGAATGACGAATGTGTTATGCTCAGGATGTTGGTTGATTAATCTGACTCCAGCTTAAGACGGACGTTTTTCAAATATATTCTATGAAGGTGTGCTTGAAATTGTACACGCCTCTGGTATGTATAAATGTAGATTACCACCCATGAGCGTCCATATGACTTTTCCATAAGGGGGCAGGGGTGTCTGGTGGTATGGAATACTCTCCAGTAAAAAAGAATCCTCTCCCAGAAATCTTTTTTAATTTAGGTACATAATGGTTGATTTTTGTACCTAAATTTGCTTTGTCAGTTTATTTGGTTAGGCCTATTGTTCTTTTTGCATCGTTTTTAAAATTTGTAAACAAGAATTGATAATATAGCGTGATGTAACGATTAATCACATTGGCTGTGGCTGTGCTGCGCTCCTGGATATCCTCTCTACCGAGTCTGTAGAGAAGTATTTGTCCATCGGACATAATGTTTTAAACACTTTTAGAATTTACTCAAGAAAAAAGATATTGCTGAATTTTTCTCTTTTATTCGAATACTCTCTCAAAATTTATATTTTGCACATACCTAAATCACGTATAAAATGTGGATATATGAGATAACACTTTTTTGTTTAAAACCTTAGTAGGAATAAAATTGTGTCAGGTTACGTCAGGCCATACCTGAAATAACGTTCAAACAGACGAACAATAACTGAACACACATACTTGAAATAAGGTGGCTTGAACTGTTCGGCTGTCTTTAGAAAGCCTACTATAAAGTCCATACAATAGTATACATAAACAAATTACAGACAATTTTTTATTTTATTGTGACACATGAGTAAAAAAAATATATTGTGATGATTTTATTTTTAATAACTTTCTACTCAAGAAGGTTATATTTAATAATTTTCCCATCAAAACTACCGTCGATATTGTTTCAATCAAATTGCGTTTCCAAATAATATGTAGACTAAACTTTGATATTTAGTTAAATTCATAAGTGCTTTAATGCTGGTTTAGAACCCCATATTTTATAAAACGTTAGTGCCAGTTGTTCATGGAATGCTAGAGATTCGTAGTGATTAATTAAAATAAGCTATTATTGAAGTGCTTTCAATTTTATTGGTGTGTTATATCAACTCTTGCTACCACATGTCTAGTCTGATATTTGTTGTGAACTATGTTATTGGGCAGTAAGAGTATTTCAATGTTATATTTTGACTTTAATGTCATCGATAGATCTAACAATATTTTAGCCCCACTCTACTTTCTACAACCAACTTGAAATAAAACCCCATAAGTTCTAAAACCATGTATCAGTAACTATTGCTCCCTTCTTGCTATGATTATCATAATCTATTAACCGGATATACAATTACCACACTCTCAATCACGATATTTTCCTCTACTTGAGCCATACTAACTTGTCTCACCAGTTACCTGGAAACTGTTATATGTTCAGACAATTATATTCTCAACTAAGAAATTTTAGTTTGCGGAACGTTTCAATATTTAATAGTTTCGAGCAAAGGAACGCATGAACAAAAAATAATATTCTTTTTGGGACACTCTTAAAGTTGATTGAGATTCATTACGCCCTTTTAGCAGATCGGTGGGACATGCAAAAGCTCTTCCAGTGCGGAGCGTTGCGCAGACAGAAGGGCGTTGCTATAGAAACGGTAGCTCCAGACTCTGTGTATGAAACACCGAACACCTCTGCAGAAACAAGCAAAACGAAAAATAATACTCTGAAAGAGCTTCAGTAGTTAAAATGTTTTCAACATAGCCTACCGTCAGACCATAATCACATGCACAAGTATACACACAAAGTCACACGCATACGTCATTATACCCACTTTCTAACTAAAACACACCTACATGCATAAATCATCATACCCACTTCCTTACTATATCACACATACATGCATAAATCATCATACCCACTTCCTAATTATATCACACCTACATGCATAAATTATCATACCCAAGTCCTTACTAGATCATACCTACATGCATAAATCATCTTACCCACTTTTTAATTAGATCATACCTACATGCATAAATCATCATATCCACTTCCTTATTAGATCATACCTACATGCATAAATCACCAAACTAACTTCCTTAATAGATCATACCTACATACAAAAATCACCATACTAACTTCCTTATTAGATCATACCTACATGCATAAATCCCCATACTAACTTCCTTAATAGATCATACCTACATGCATAAATCACCATACTAACTTCCTTAATAGATTATACCTACATGCATAAATCACCATACTAACTTCCTTATTAGATCATACCTACATGCATAAATCACCATACTAACTTCCTTAATAGATCATACCTACATGCATAAATCACCACACTAACTTCCTTAATAGATCATACCTTCATGCATAAATCATCATACCCACTTCCTTACTAGATCATACCTTCATGCATAAATCATCATATCCACTTCCTTATTAGATCATACCTTCATGCATAAATCACCATACTAACTTCCTTATTAGATCATACCTTCATGCATAAATCATCATACCCACTTCCTTACTAGATCATACCTTCATGCATAAATCATCATATCCACTTCCTTATTAGATCATACCTTCATGCATAAATCACTATACCTACTTCTTTAATAGATCATACCTACATGCATAAATCATCATACCCACTTCCTTACTAAATCATCATATCCACTTCCTTACTAGAACATACCTACATGCATAAAGCATCATACCTACTTCCTTACTAGATTATACCTATATGCATAAATCATCATACCCACTTCCTTATTAGATCATATTTACATGCATAAATCATTATACCCACTTCCTTACTATATAAAGCCTATATGCATAAATCATCATACCCACTTCCTAACTAAAACACACCTACATGCATAAATCATCATATCCACTTCCTTATTAGATCATACCTTTATGCATAAATTACCATACCTACTTCCTTAATAGATCATACATACATGCATAAATCATCATACCCACTTCCTAACTAGAACATACCTATATGCATAAATCATCATACCCACTTCCTTATTAGATCATACCTACATGCATAAATCATTATACCCACTTCCTTACTATTTCACACCTACATGCATAAACCTTCATACCCACATTCTAACTAAAACACACCTACATGCATAAATCATCATACCCACTTTCTAACTAAAACACACCTACATGCATAAATCATCATACCCACTTCCTTATTTTATCACACCTACATGCATAAATTAGCATACCCAAGTCCTTACTAGATCACACCTACATGCATAAATCTTCATACCCACTTCCTTACTAGATCATACCTACATGCATAAATCATCATACCCACTTCCTTACTAGATCATACCTACTTCCTTACTAGATCATACCTACATGAATAAATCATCATACCTACTTCCTTACTAGATCACACCTACATGCATAAATCTTCATACCCACTTCCTTACTAGATCATACCTACTTGCTTAAATCATCATACCCACTTCCTTACTAGATCACACCTACATGCATACATCTTCATACCCACTTCCTTACTAGATCATACCTACATGCATAAAATATTATTCCCAATTCCTTTCTAGATCACACATGCGAAAAACATCATAGTCACTTCCTTACTAAATCACACATTCATGAATTAGTAATACCATTGATTTTATACACAAATAGATTTCCAATCCAACGTGAAATTTTGAGTCAAAAAATATCAGCTGTTTTTGTGGTCCATTGTGGAGCGTTAGTGTAGTCCCATGTAAATGTAATGCAGTTTAAATCAGCTGTGGTTGCGGGCCTCACTAAGTAACAAACGTACTGCCACAAATATTCCTATTACGTGGTTTATCTGTTGTAGGTTTATATAATCAATGGTGATACCCACTTCCTAACTACATAACAAACTTGTATTCATCATATCCCCTTCCTTACTCGATCAGACACACACGTATTCATTATATACACTCCTTACTAGATCAGACATACACGTATACATCATACCCACTTTCTCTCTATATTACACCGACATGCATAAATCACTTCGTTACAAGATCACACCTATATCACCTATCATCATAACCGCATTCATATATATGTCGTTATAGCCGCAAATATTTACAATCAAAGAAATAACAAAATCACTAATACATGCATATTTATTCTTCAGCAAATGCAAAACATAACTTATGCAAAATTTAACGAAATTATGTCTTTTTTTCATATGAATATAGTTTCATCAACGATATTTACTAAAAATAATTCTTTCAGTGTCTTATACTAAGGGGGGGGAGGGGTTAGAAAGTATAAGACATAAATGAAGTGATGCTATTATTTTTTCTGTTACAACCCTTTTATATAATTTATTTTGGTAGCTGCTGCTAGTCCGTTCGCGTGATAAAACAGTAGTGCTGTGTTAATTTGCATGGGATTTCGCTAGAGTAGCTGGACTATATATACAATTAAATACATCTACATTCTCCCTATCTGCTGGGTTTCTCAATGTTATATGTACAAAAATCGAAATAAAACAATTGATAGAAGCTCAAAAATGTTATGACATGTTTCATACTTCTTACTGAAATAAAACTATACACTGGTAAACTAGCATTTATCATCAAGAATATTAAGCAATAAAATGTTTATGTATGGATGGACCATTTACAGAGATGATGACACGAATGTAGGGTGGAAGGATCCCAAACACTGAGATAAAGTTTGCCGGGCCTCCTGAATTACTACATTTAGCTCTACTCTGTGAGGCTGAAACACAATTTTGTAGAGACCAGAGGATCTTGTGGCTAAACTATTTTGTAACTTAAACTAACAAAAGAGACTCTCCATATTGAAAGAAACAAAACTCAAAATAATGCAAGTTATAGTTTATAATTTGGGTAGTAATTGATTGATGTAATTAGGAAATATACGAATAATTCATGTTAAATACTACCCTTACTACATATCTAAATAGTTACAAACTTAACTCCCAATGTTACATCCTTTCGGTCAGCTACTAACATAACTACCATTATTACATCCTTACGGTTTACTACAAACATAACTACTAATATTACATCCATCCAGTTACAAACATAACTACTCCCAATATTACATCCTTTCGGACAACTACAAACATAACTACCAATATTACATCTTTTCGGTCAACTTCAAATATAACTACCAATATTACATCCTTCCAGTTACAAACTCAACTCCAAATATTACATCCCTTCGGTCAACTACAAACATAACTACCAATATTACAACCGTAAAGTTACAAACATATTGTATCCGTCCAGTTACAAACATTTTACATCATTTCGGTCAGCTACAAACATAACCACCGATATTACATCCTCCAGTTACAAACATAACTCCCAATATTACGTCCTTTCAATCAACTACAAACATAACTCCTAATATTTTATTATCATTGTGTATTTTTGTAATTATTTTATTCTGGGTAAAGTCTCGAATTTTAGCTTATCTATTAATTTGTTATTGGTTGTAACACATTTTCTGTTTGTTTAATTACTATATAGGAATTTGAATAGTTTTTGTTTTGTTTTTATTGTGTCTGTTAATTACTGTTATAGTTACGTGTAATTTTTTTTTTTTTTTTTTTTTTTAACTCCGCTGCACCGGTCCCAAGCCCGGGGTCTCATCTTTCCCATAACCGATGAGAAAGGAGGAGGGTACCTTCCCACAGCTCTCAGTGTGATCCCGATACTGAGAGCACTCCTATCCCATTAATTCCTTATCCTACCAAACATCCACTCTCCCGTGCCGTACCGTGTCCGGGGTAGGCTTTCAAGCCAATAAAGGCTTGCCTGCATGTGCATGACAGGGGCCTTTAGGCGACCCCTTCAATTGCACTGGAGGTTCTTCTTAACCTGCCGCCCCTTGATCTCTTCATTATTGGGGAGGCTCGGGCGGCGGCTTACAGGCTTCAACTGACTGACCACTAGAGGGGGTCCTGTACAGGTCACTCCTCAGTGGTCAATCTAGTAAACGATGAGGTACTCTCAATGAAGTTTGACTTCATTGGGACTAAGTATCTTTTCACCAGACCCCATACTGTGGATTTCAGGTCGAGGGAGTACTGGGACGCTATTAGTAGCCCGGTTTCTTCTCACGACCGAATTGTATGGTTCACAGACGGGTCAAGAATGGGCAACAGAGCTGGATTTGGTGTCTATACTGGCGACCCTAGGACCAACGCTAGCGTGAGCCTGGGAGCGTATGGCACCGTTTTCCAAGCTGAAGTCGCCATACGTTCAGCGCAAACTATGAGAGGGGTTTGCGGGAAACATATCCACATCCTCTCAGACAGTCAGGCGGCCTTAGGGGCTCTTGACTCCTGGAAGGTTTCGTTTTTCAGGATTATATTAATAATAATATGAAAATTTATCTTTTAACTTTTATTCTGTGATTTTTCTTTTTTTTTTTTTTTTGCCCAGTCAGAATACGCTCAGAACAAAGAACGTTGTTTAGATAAGTCGGTTTATTTGAGCTCAAACTTGTTTCCTTTTCCTGGAGTAGGATGGCCTATTTTCTTTCACTAGACAAACTTGTTCCGGTACTTTTTCCTGTCACCCTCTCAACAATTGATATTCTTACAAAGGTATTCAGCTGCCAATTAAACCTGTTTATGAAATGTCAATCTGTAATTTCTGCCTGATGATTGGTAAATGCCTGATGATTCTAGCATGTAATTATTGGTTAGATTGGTGAGCCATTAAAGATGATCTATTTATAAGTTGTAGATACCAGAGTGTAAATAGATAGTACACTGACCAAGTTTAATACTGGTAATTTTGATTTGAATTGTCCGTTCGGTTTTGAAACCATGATAGGGGCATTTTTTGTTTGTAACAGTTGGATTTAGTACTGTATTTGCAGAGTAGTTCGAAAATGCAGAAGGGCTAGTACATTGTGATTGGCGTAATGTATATTGTATCGTATAACACTGTGTTACTGTGTTATCGTGTGTTGTGTTACTGGGAGGTTTGTTTGTAACTAGCACGTTGTAGTATTGTTGGTTGTAATTATCGAGATATGATACTGGTAGTTTACTGCCATGGTGTAATATTTCATAAAAATAATATACCTACAATTTGCAATTTTGTACACCCAGTGTATTCGAACTAACCAGTTAATACATTAATGACACCAACTAATAATACGTCACAGTCTATTACACTAAAATTCAATTAGTACATATCATACCTATCAATGAGTTTATATTTTTGCAAAACCACTTAAACATATTGCAGTCCTTTACATTCCGACTCATCAAATAATATTATTTCGTATAGCTGGAAGTTTTCATTTAAGTTTTCATAAAATAAATATACGTATCTGTTCTCACTTGCAAACGAATTAACTGGTTTAGTTAATGAGTACATATTTCTAAAAATAACTAGTTTAAATGTATTTTTCTAAGTAACTAGCAAATAATTAGACGTACTCAATGTGAATTATTAGGTCTTTATCACTTTCTTTTTTATTATTATTTAATCATGGTCATTCAGTTACCAAATTTATCGTAAATAATATAATAATTAATAATTAATTAATAATATAATTTTTTTACGATGAAAACTTTATTAACACAGCAGATATTTTAAATAAGAATGTTCAAAAATGTAGACTGTTACTGGGATTAATTTAAAATAAATATTATTTGCAAATAATTCGTATATAGTCTAAATTTCTTGGTAGCCCTTAGTAATATATAATTCAAAGTTATTATTTAAATATAATTCACATAAATATTGAATAAGGTGATCCAGTTACACTTCTCAAGACTCATCTCTAGCTACATTCACCGCATAGCTTCACGCAGCCACATTCTCCATAAACACCACCCAGCCAACCGCTATGAACTCCCTACCAACCACATTGCCCGTGAACTCCTTCACCTTGTGGCTCCACACCCACAAACCCTACGGCTCCCACCCACCCCGTGAACTCCTTCCCACCCACAAACCCTGTGGATCCCACCCAGAACGTGAACTACGTCCCACCCACAATCCCTATGGTTCCCTCCCAGTCACACTACTCTTGAACTCCCTCTCAGCTTCACACCCGTGAACTCCTTCTCACCCTCAGACTCTATGGCTCCTTCCCAGCCACACTCCTCGTGAACTCTTCCCACCCAAAAACCTTATGGCTTCCTTCCATCCACACCCCCGTGAACACTCACCCGGCCACACTCCCGTTCGGATTCCACGTAAAGCTGTAGATCATTTAGTTACCCTGGCCATTGGGCTATTAATAAGTAGCCCTTTCTGAGGAACAGTCGAACTCGGCGGTGCACCGGCATTGCGCCGCAAGGGTCAAGTAGAGAACCGGCATTGCGCCGCAAGGGTCAGGTAGAGGACCGGCACTGCGCCGCAAGGGTCAGGTAGAGGACCGGCTCTGCGCCGCAAGGGTCAGGTAGAGGACCGGCACTGTGCCGCAAGGGTCAGGTAGAGGACCGGCACTGCGCCGCAAGGGTCAGGTAGAGGACCGGCACTGTGCCGCAAGGGTCAGGTAGAAGACCGGCACTGCGCCGCGATCAAAACGTACCCCCTCAAAACGCACCGGGACTGTGCCGCAGTGGGCTTTCTAATAATTTCTGATTTATGTAAGGGATAGTTTCGAATATGACCATATAACATTATCTGATTATTTGCGGTATCATAACATTTTGTATTTATTTAAAATCTAAATGTTTTAAGCACGAAAAATATAGAATATAAAGTGTAACACTTGTCTATTTATATAATTTCTTATTTTAAACTAATAAAGTAATATTTGTGAAACTCAAACTGATAGAAAATAAATGAGGTTTAATAAAATACCTACAAACTTATTATTATTACGTTTACAAAAAAAATAATAAAAAATGCAGTGATATGTTAACTAACAAATTAAATAGGGGTGAACATGTCAATTATTTAGTCAAACAGACAGAAAATTTTAAAAACAAAGTTACAAATGAAATTGCTAAAACTGTAAATTAAAAAAGTACACAAGCTAGAAGAAAGAGAAGAAAACATCATTACAAATTGTAATATAAAAAAATTACAAGTATAGAAAAGTTAGTTCGTAAAAGGAACATTATAAATAATTAATTTGAAAACAAATTTACAAAAATATACAATTTAATTAGAAGGTTTACAAAACAAAATTCGAAATTTAAAAATTCAAGGTATAACAATTATGAAAATACGTAAGTCAATCAGAAAATGTAATAAAATAATTATGAATTTTTAAGTTACGTTAAATTATACTAACTTATTTCAAACGACCTTCAGAGAAACATATCTAAAAAAATGTAAATTTTTAAATATTACAGAATTTTTTCTTTCTTCCAGGTGACTGGCGACTTTGTAAACTATTAATGCCAATGTATGTGTCCAGCTGATCCTCTTTGATGGATCCAACGGAGATAAAAATGTCCGGATTCGGAGACGAACGTTATTTCTTGAAGTTCACAGTATGTAAAACTTGAGTTCACAAATCTGAATAATATACTACCCAAATGTATGGAGGGAAATCAGCGTCACTTTCACTGACTTATAGTTAATTCATAATTTGTTTACATCCTGCCACCCAGCTAAGTTTACCTCTGGGATGGTAGTGGCGCAGTCCCGGTGCACCCGAACTCAGTTAGTAACCAGACTGCATAAGCCATCCTTACTCATCCTACGGTCATATGATCATTCATATTCGCCTTAAAATACGCAAAAGTTCTGTCGACGTCTTATATGTAAGAATGTAACCACCTACCCAGCCACACCCTCCATGATCCACCTAACAATCACACTCCCCGTGAACTCCTTCCTAACCACAAACAATATGGCTTCCTCCCAGCCACGCTCCAGCTAAACTCCTTCCCAGCCACACCCCCCATGAACTCCTTCCCAAACAACCACACTCCTTATGAACTCCACCCCACATACATACCTGTGGCTTCCATCCAGCCACACTCCTCGCTAGCTCCCTCCCAGCCACAAACCTCGTAAATAATTCCTAATGATGGCTCAAACTTTATTCACATCATAAAGGGCCTCGCGTTATCCCATATCCAGGATAAACTATTCTTAAATTTACTGGAATTTTTTCAGTGATTAGAAGATCCACGTTGGCCATTAGAAGTTGGATTTTGTCAAATGAAACAATATTTTGAACGTCATCATGTCAACTGTAATTGGTATAACTAGGCACATTCCATTTTTAGTATTTTATTTACTTCTGTAGTGACCTGAAACTGTTAACTTCACTTAAAACACACTCAGTTGGCAAAGATACTCGAGGGAAACATTTTATATTTCTTCACATGAAGCTGTGTAAGCGGATTAGTGAAATCCAGGAGTCAAATTGGCAGGGCAGACAGACCCGGCTGTAGGGGCAGCCGAGGTGAGCCAGACAGATCGATCCAGGGGGTTGGTCCGGGCAGGGGGTCGGTCGGCTTCATTCATAAATACAGACTTTCGGGCGGGATGGAGCTGCTGGGGCTGATACGCGCAGTCAGAACCACCGGATCAATTGCTCCGAGTGAAACTAGAAGCTATGGGAAATACTTATAACAACGAAGACTTTCCAATATTGTTTGTGCGCGGGAAAGGACTAACAACAAACGGCTAACTAGCTTCTTACTAAAACTAACATAGTATATCGAGTTGTTAAACTTATCAACGTTGTATAATTTATTTGACACATTAACTTGTCAAACCTATGAGCATTGTACAAAATCTACTGGAGTATATACATGTCAATGAATCATCTCCATATAATCTAGCTGACCTATGTACATAATCGAAATCGTACATGACGTTGGCTTATTAAGTGAGATACAATATAAATGGCGTATCATCTAGTCATCGTACAACCTAACGATAGTATTATTCTACTCTAGTATAGGTTAATTTACGTATCTCCTGGTTAGAATCGTCGGCATCGAACAACCTAAATGGCGTATAATCCAGTCATCGTACCACCTACCGATACAATATCGACTGTATCGGTCATTTTACGTGCGAAGTGAGTTATGTAAATCTGTTGGTTAAGCCTCTTAAACTTATTTACAACTCTGTCTATAACTTGGCATATATAGATTCAGAAACGTTATATTTTGCTAGTGTTTTAAAACATCTACCAGTTCCGGAGTTATAAACATTCTCCATGTTATCAAAGTTAGTTATAGTATCAAAGATGCATATAACACCATGGAAGATATCCTCATATACGTAATGTCTCAAAAATGCTAAAAAATATACGTCACCTTTCTCAGTAGATTGAGTAAAAGTAGTGTACATCATAAGAAATTAGATTTCCATTTATATAGCTTTGTCTCTCAGGCGCGTATTTTGATGGTTTGATCATTTAAATATTTATTATTTAAAACTTAGTTCTTTGTACGAAATTGAAAATCGTTATTGGTAGTTCAAGATTAATAAAGAGAAAAACTTTTATAAATAATAAATACACTTAAATAATAAATACACTTCAACTGTCAATTATGTCAAAACGCGAAACAGTTAACAATAAAAGTTGAAACGTTAATTATTAGCAAATCGCTTCAACTATGAAAAAGGACTCTATCGAATTCGGCGAACAATAAAAAGTTGAAACAGTTTTTTTTTCGTACTCGAGCTACGACCACCTTGCGAACAGCTATCGACAATATTGTGAGTAACATACCGGAGGTAGAGGTATGTGTAGTAAATACAGCGATATGCGCCCAGCTGGCATCAATACCAGGACTGGCTTCTAAACAAGCAAGCCCCAGTTTCCATAAGACTATAGTGTCAAAACCACTGAACATCAGCTATCTTAACTTATCTCTCTCCCAAGAAAGTTGGTCTTTTCTCAACTTCACTGATTCATGAAACACACAATTTAACAAATTCTTCAATACCCTAACTTTTCATCTAGACGTATCCTGTCCAATAAAGGAAGTAAAAAACCATTCCAAACGAACACATTGTTCTTGGATTACAAAAGGAATATTGGTTTCCCGCGATAAACTGAAGTATTTATCAGAGATATCAAGCCCACGGATGACCCCGGATTCCATCAATATCTAACAAAATACAACAGAATATATAAACGCACTTTGAAAGCTGGAAAAGCATACGATGTTTAAAAAAAAACTCATCAATTTACTTAATGTTTCCAAAACCGCGTGGAATTTAATTAATTCACTAAACAATTCATAAACAAAAAAGTAGAAATATCAGTTTAGATATTGATGGGGAAGTAATATCCGATCCGTCTACTGTGGCTGACATGTTCAACACTTTTTTCTCTGACCTTCCAACCCCTTTGAGTCGAAATAATAGCTTAAACCTTCAGTCATCTGGCTGTGTGCATGGCCCGTCCACCTCGATGCTTTTAGGCCCAGTATATATATCAAAGAGCTCACGCAAGTAATACAAAATTTATCGCCTAAAATGTCCAATGATGTCTACATAGCTTTTAAAACAGTGCTTCAGACACTTGTTGTATCCATTGTCACATTTAATAAATATTTCCTTTCAATCTGGACAGTTTTAATTTTCAAAAAGGGAGATCCAAACTAAATCAGTAACTACAGACCTATATCAATATTGCCAGTAATAAGTAAAGTTTTCGAGAGAAAGTGTTTTTATTGCGACTGGTTTCTTTTTTGATTAAACACTCTCTTCTCTCGAATGACCAGTTACGTTTTAGAGAGGGGAAGTCGACAATACACGCAGTAGTGAGTCTAGTCGACATGGTAGTTAACAGTTTGGAGAGTCGTAGGCATACTCTTGGTGTGTTTCTCGATATCTCCAAAGCTTTCGACTGTGTTAACCATAAAATCCTTTTAAAGAAGCTAGAGTCATATGGTGTTCGAGGAGTGCCGTTAGCGTGGCTCAAATCTTAGATGAACAATAGGTTTCAAGCAGTCCATATCAGTAATAAAACATCTAAAGCAAGCGAATTAAGGATCGTGGTCCCACAGGGATCGATTCTCAGCCCCTTGCTCTTTCTAGTGTATGTTAATGATACACCTGCATCACGGTGGCTTATTCAGTATGCAAATGATACAACCCTCTGTACAAGTGAGGAGTTGAATTCGAACTTGGAAAGAGTAACTATTATAGATTTAAATAGTTACGTTCAACATTTTAATAGTATCAGTCTTAAAATAAACCTTCTAAAACTAATTTTATTACATTCTCCTTATGCCCATCACAAATTGATCAATCGCCAAGTGTTGTCTTAGATGAAGTAGAGGTGGATGAGGTCCACGCAACAAAGTTTCTCGGAGTTATCATCGACCGGCTATCTTGGACCAATCATATTGATATAGCTTGTTCCAAGTTGTCATCCGGAATATACGTTCTAAAAACCCTGTCCGAGATATGCCCCAATCAATTCATGCTTGTGGCGTTTTATGGTCTCATTTATTCTCACTTGTCGTATGTTGTTCTTTGGGGTGGCTGTTCCTCTGTTGACTTAATGAGGCTCTTTAGACTGAAAAAAAAACCAGTAAGGATAATGTCCAAACTGAAGTCTAGAGAGTCCTACAAATCCATGTTCAAGTCGTTAAAGCTATTGACATTGCCTTGCATTTATATTTTAGAGGCTGCATCTTATGTATGTTCAAGTGTGTCCTCACCAGAGGCAGTGAAATACATAATTATTCAACCAGACAAAGAGAAAATTACAGAATCGCACAACACAGGACAGTAACCTACGAACACCTTCCCTCACAAGCAGGTGCTCGCTTGGTCAATAGTCTTCCGATAGAATACAAAAGCAATATTGAGCCAAAGGCTTTCAAGGCACGGTTAAAAAGGATTCTCATTTCCGAAGCCTTTTACTCCGTGAGAGATTCTTATCCCACAACTGGGAGACCAATAATTCGGCGGTTTGACACTGGAAGGCGGAGTATATAACTTGGACTAATTGTGTGAATGTGAAGAATGTATGAGTCAAAAATGTATGTGAAATGTGGAATTCTATAGAAATGGCTGCTTTAATTTTAATCAAAATTATAATTTAATTCAAGTCTGACGATTGCGATACATTTACTGTAAAAGTCCATGCAATAAAAAAACATTCTATTCTATTCTAAGCGCTTTGAATTAATTTGAATTTTTAATCTAATGGTCATATTTAATAACTGTGATAATCTCCCCCATAAGCTTTATTTTTTTAACAACCTACGTTGCATTGAAATTCAATTTAGAAAGTAAAAATAATGTACTTTCTAATAAATCTAGGCTATATAATTATAATATAACATAATAGGTTAAAAATCCAAATTATAACTAAATGACAGATAGCAATTTTATATATTGTAAAAATTTACATTTAAACTAACAGAGAATAAAGGCCGGTCTACACGCACACATTTGTTTGCAAAAATTAGGTGTGCGCACACATTTGCGCAAATAAAAGTGTGGGGCCGAAAATTGTCCACACGCACAGTTCAAGCATTGTCAAATTTCAATTCGTCACAAGTAGTCATGGAGGAAGTGTTACTTTGGTCTACGTTTGCTGTGTTGATTGTTAAAAAGCACCGTGCCAAATATAAAAGGGATCATGCAGTTCGACGTTCAAGATGGACAAGAGATTGGTTGCAAAGAAGAGGGACATTTAGTCACATAAATCTACTGAATGAACTGAGTGGTGAGC
>JAQJVL010002966.1:0-73896 GCA_035578905.1 Stictocephala bisonia | reverse complement strand
AATAATAATAATATTCTTAATACATATCAAACAGGGTTCCATTCCAGCCATAGTACAGAAACAGGTCTTCTCTGTGTTACAGATGACATTCAAAGAGCCATGGATCTTAGAAAATGTACAGTCTTAACTTTGTTTGATTTTTCTAATGCTTTTGACTGTGTGGATCACTCCCTTCTTCTGGTTAAACGCCAGAATGTAGGCTTTTCAGATAACAGCTTATGTTGGATTAGATCTTATTTAACTGATCGTCAGGAATGTGTGAGTGTGGACTACAGAACTTCAACCTTTAAGTCTGTTTCATCTGGTGTTCCTCAAGGCTCAATTTTAGGTCCACTGCTCTTTTCCCTATATATTAAAGATATAAGCTCAGTCTTATCCTTCACGAAACATCACATGTATGCTGATGATTTGCAAATCTATGGTCACTCCAGTATTAGTACTTTAAACGAAACAATAACACATATTAACCTAGATATTAAAAATGTAGTCAAACAGATCATAAATCATGGCCTTAAACTTAATGAAGATAAAACACAGCCCACTATTATTTGTTCTTCTCACCTTTACACCAAATTCAATATAAACAATATCAAACAAGCAACCATCTGCCTTTCTGTACCTCAGTTAAAAATTTAGGGTTATTTTTAACCAGAATATGACTTGGGAAGAAGAAGTGCTTAGTGTTTGAAAAAAGGCTTCTGGTTCTATCCATTTTCTCAAACAACTTCAATACTTTCTCCCAGTAAAAATAAAGCTTCGTCTTGTAAAAGCACTTGTCTTTCCACATTTCATCTATTGCAATTCTGTGTACAATGACATGAATGTGGCTTTGGCTAATAAACTTTAGGTTTGTCAAAATTATTTAATTAGATTTGTTTTAAATTTAAAATAAGATGATAATATCTCTCAATACTATATTCAAATTTCCATTCTTAAATTGGCCGACCTTAGATTATTAAAAATATTGAATATTTTGTTTTTAGTACTTAACAATGGGATTCCTAAATACTTTCAAAACTTTCAGTATTACTAAAACATTGTAGCAAAGGAGACACGCTCAGCCTCGTCAATATTACATATTCTTCTTCATAGAACATCTTTTTACACTAATTCCTTTTCAGTAACTACTTGCAGAGAATGGAATAAACTTTCTCCATATTTAAAGAGATATGACAGTCGGACTCGGTTCACAGCATCATTGAAAGCCTTTCTTTTTGAGCGGATGAGTCTGTGATGATGGCTGGGATGGGGTCTGGGATTAGGGAATGAGTGTGTGAGTGAGAGAATGGTAAAATTGATAATATGTTTGTAGTTCATTTAATTTATATTATTTGCTTCTTTGTAATTTAATTATTATTATTTTTCTTTAGTTTAGTTCTGTATTTCCATGTTTTAGGCTTTGTTATATTTACTAATTTAACATAAAAGGGTTAACTGTAAGAGAGGACTAAGTTCGCCAATTGTATAAAACACTTTTTGTACAATAAAGCCATTATTATTATTATAAAAAAAAAAATATAAATGATACTTTATTTACACTTTTCTAACCATTCTCATAGTTAGAAACGTATACAATATCCTTATTCAATTATACTACACTGTATTTTATCACAATAAACGGCACTTCATATATAACAAATCGCTAAATACTTCTTGTAAAATGATTTTGTAACATTTTAATGCCGCTATGGTCGTAACCATCATGAAAAATTTGAAAGTAATTAATTTAATATTATAAATATATAAATAAAAATTACTTTAGTTTTTTAAGACCAACATGCATCAAACAAAAGTGATGCTGCTTTGTATTTTGCTTCCATTCCATTTCATCTTCTTCCAGTTGTCATGATAACAAATTAAATAGACCATTCAATTTGTCGATTATTCATAATTCCATCGATGTATAATTCATTGCGGTTACATGAAACAGTTCACTAAACCAAAGATTTAGGCAACCGATGTAAAATCGGCAGAATTCAGCCAGCAGGTATTTTGGTGAGGTATTTTATGGGCAGAAATCAGCCGACAGCTGGGAGAGAGTTAATAATCTAATAGTTATGAAGATTTTATTGTTCATATTTACTGTAAAAAAACCAGATATGTATTAAAAATTGATATTGTTGCCATTTTCAGATAACACCACCATTCAAACCTCAAGTGAAGTCAGACACTGACACTCGATACTTTGACACGGAATTCACTGGCGAGAGTGTAGAGCTAACCCCCCCTGAGCATCAAGGGCCCCTTAACAGCATAGCCGAGGAGTATGAACAACAGCCACCTCACTTCCCACAGTTCAGCTTCCAAGACCTCAGCTCAACACTGGGCAGCTCAACCACCTTCAGCCTCAGCACAAGTTCTCTGGTACAACAGCACTAGCTAGTACCTGTAAAATACATATTGATTTATGGATTTTAACGTATAGGGAACTACAATGACAGTGTTCTCCAAGTTATGATGTATTGTGATAACTATTTTTGGACTTTACCTTGTGACTTTTTCCTTGAAAATAAAACAGATAAATAATACATGAAAAGTCCAAAGGAAGTTGTTATGTATGTCAGTCAGCAGTTATTAATAATAAATAACTGAAAGAAACTAGTCTTTGAAGTATGAAAAATTATTCATAAGCTCCCATGATTTCAGACTGTGCTCGAATAGTTTAATTTGGGAACCAAGCCACTTTCTATATATAAAGAAAATTTTTACTTGTGAAACTAATATTTTCTATGTGTATTTTCAGTAAGTAATCAAATTATCATTGTTCATTAAAATTTGATAAAATCCTTTAATTTTTTTGTAATTTCGGTCTAAAGAGCTTTCTGCTAGCTATAAGCTGTCAAAGTTATTTTCATGATAATAGTCCGCTGAATGTTTGTTATTTAACCATTTTTTCAAGTAACACTTTAACCCCTGCTTTTTGTAATAAGTCCTGTGCACAGTTGAACATGTGTTTAATGTGAAATGTTCGTTGTATTCATGATTATCGTGCATGTAACTTTTCACAGAAGTTTGGACCAGTGAAGTGTATAACTTAATTGAAAGTGGTCCAAATTTATGAAAATAATTTATACATTACGAGTTAAGCATTAAGGAAACAAAAATAGTTTACTAACTGATTCTCAGAAAAATGTTTTCTCAGAAAAACGTTTGTTATTATATCAAATTTATTGTTATCATTAAAAATTTGTAACTATTGCTAGTTTAATTACATTCAAAAATTGTAGTTTAACTAAAAACCAAAGATAGTAGTAATTGTTAACATTTAAAATTGTATAATCAGCGTTTCCTACCATTAAGTGTTCATAATTATTGTTTCTTACACTTTATTGCTATCAAGTCTACCTACTGCAGGGACTACTATATATTATAAGACATGACATGTCATGTATATAAAGTGTTTGTGAGGGGTTTTTTATAAACAGAAGTTAGGTTATGCTGCTACGGTTAAATAAAGTAATAATGCTTTGCAGCCAACTGGAAAGCAAGAGAGGGGGTTTGTGATAGATGGGGTAAATGTATTGTACAATCTGAGTCTCAAGGAAGAGGGTAAGTACAGTTCAGTTCCTATAAGTAGCATTTTCTTACAGACGGACCACATACTAGCTAGTTGGAGTGCCTGAAGCAAAAGAATAGAGCAAATCCCTATACCATGTCATGTTTTACAGTATGTAGTAGTCATTTGTACAGTAATATATAATAAAATAATGAAATCAGAACTATTTGAAAGCCTGTCTATTGTGAAATCCAGCATTATTGTTATAGTAACAATTTCATACTTTTTACCAAGAAGATTTTTAATAAAAGTAGGAAAACTCAAATGTCTTAGTGAAACCTTTAAAAAGCATAACTTCCTTGACTTAATTAACTCCATTATTTTGAATCGACACAATGTATTTTTAGCCTTTTATAATCATCATACAAATCATTGTTATAAATATGCAATTATTTATTAAATTATTGTTAATGAAATGTAAATATTCTGTAAAGTATTGAAAATTATTATTGTAATATTAAAGTGAAAGAGCCCAGTTTAATCGCTGTACTTTCAGTTAGTAAGGTGTGAATGTCTTAAGATGTGTTACTCATTTTATATTTATTTATTTTTGTATCCATTTATGTTTCAGATGTGAAACTTTGTTAAAATAATGAATTAAATCTATAGTACTAATTTCATGTTACAGTCTAACGTTAAACTGTAATAATTTTGTTGCATGACACAAATTAGAATTAATTTCTTGCTGAAAATTGAAACACCCTAATTATTTATCCTTACAATGTTTACATATCAGAGCATTTAATGAACCTTTTTTTAATGTGATTTTTTATTTTCATATCTATGTTTTCATGTAGATTGTTTTACTGTTATTTTTGTAGTGTTTGATTATAACTGACACAATCAAAGGGCCATGGAGGTTGTAATTGTACAGTGTTGTGATTTTCAGCTTTATTGGTGTGATTTCAGTAATTAATTTAGTTATTGCATGTAATAGAGTTATATATATATTTATTAATTGTGACTTAAGTTTGTTTAGCCCAAATATAATTTATTTGTTTTTCTTTCATATAACACATCTATTATTTAATAAGCCAGTTATTGTTTTATCATTCTTGTTTGGAAAGTTCTATTTAACATATAGATTATAAAACAAAAAAGATAATTAATTAAATAGGCTTTGGCCATAACCAAAATGACATTATAATTAATTGGTTCAAAGAGTTACTCTCTTCATTAAACATTACTTTCCTTTGTTGCATGTTGTATTATATTCACCATTGTTAAAGTTATCCTATAGTAAATCTTAAAGATTGCTTACCTGTTGTTGAGTGGTGATGTACTACGAGGATAACAGAATTTTGTTACTATTTTGTACTTTTCTCAAACTGTTTTTCTGTGGATAAGTAATGTAGTTGCAGGTAGATAAGTCTTTTGAAAACTATCTGTGTTTCGCTGTGTACGTATTTTTACATTTTGTGTTTTCCTGTACATCTTTAAACTGGGCTGTGCTTCAAACATTACTCACTTAATAACTGCTTTACATTGATTTTGTATTGTTAATTTTATCAGATGTTTAGTGCAGTACATTGGTAAAATGCCAATATCATATTAGTGATTAGCTTTATTATATTAGCAATATTTATTTAATAATATTTCAATTGAACATGAGCCTGTTTATACCGAGAATTAATGTTTGATAATGTTTGTAAATAAACTAGGAAACATTGCAGTTATAATGTGATAAACTTTTGTAATTTATAGTAATTCGTTATATTTTATTTGGTTATAATAAATTAATACAGTTTTGAATTAAAATTAAATTTATGATCTTGTTTTATTACATTGATTACATATATCATGTATCAGTTTAACAAAAATTAACATAATTAAAACACTATTATATTCATCATAATGTTTTGGAAATCTGATTTGATATTGTAATGTACATTAATGAATGTTAAATAACATATCATAAACATGTAAACTAAATAAAATTATATAGATATACATACACACCTGTTTTTGCCTTGCTAGTTCAATAAGTTTTTAATAGTAAAAGAATTTTAAACTAAATGGAATTGATAAAATTAAATGATCAAGAATATATTGTATGTTGGTGCTAGGAAGCTTTAATTACTGTGTGTATTTAATTGAAGTTAATGAAAATAAATCTTGTATAATGATTTGTAATTTTAGTTATCATTGATCTCTTTCATATTCATTGACCAAAAATCTTTAAAAAAATGGGATTCATTTTTAAAATCCTTTACAGATAAAATGCTGTACTATAAAATTAAACTTGTACATAGAGGTAAGGAGGGATGTTTTAAGAATAATACTTAGCTTTTCAAGTTAACATGTTTGATTTAGTTGTACAGTCGAATATCGATAATCCGATACATTTGGGAACATGACCTTGTCGGGTTACAGAAGATTATGGATTACTGGATGTATCAAAGGCTAAGTAAATTATTAGATAAGAGAAAACAATTAACGATGAAGTTAGACACTGTCTTTGCCGCAACTCAGGCTTCAATGTTGTCTGCATCAGTTTCAGCTACTTTGTCCATTATTTCCTGATCCGTCAGATCAGAATCTGAATCTCCCTCAAACAACCATTTCATTAGGTCCACTTATGACATGTTTTTGTTTTGTGACACTTTCTGATTCTTTTGTTTTGCCTTTCAACCAATCAATTTTCTAACTATTGAAAATGAATCTAAAAACTTATTTTCAGTTTCTTCAGGTAGGTTTTGTTGTGTTTAATTTACAATGTCATGCAATAGGGGTGTTTCGTTCAGATACTCTACCATGACAGCAGAATGTTATGTTTTGTAACTTGGCAGCATTAATAATGCAGCATTAATAATGGCAATTCGTTCTACCCTGAATTGCTTCAACAGGGTAGAAATGTCACTTGCTGGACTGCTCACAATGTCCATTAAAATTTGTTTCTTGTAAAGCATTTTCATTATGTTTATGGCATTTTGATCTAACGGTTGGATTAAGGCTTGTCGTTTTTGGAGGTAAAAACACAATCTTAATTTGGCCATCTTTACTTTTTATTTTCAAATCATCTGCGTCGATTAGATTAGTCGATTAGGTGGCCAGTAGCATTATCTAGCTAAAGTAAAGCTTTAAGTGGTAGCTTGTACTGCTTAAAAAAACTTTAGTCCTTATTTAAGAGTTTACCTGTTTCCAAATTCAGTTGAGCCTGATTTCATAAAGTGTTTAAGCTTATCTTTATTATTTTAAATATCAAACAGTTGATCGTGCAATTCCATTAATGCCACGTAAAATTGGTGGTCATTCTTCACACACACGTTTCTGAATAATCGCCCACTTTTCGGCTACAGTTACAGTACTGTGCGAATTAATGGAATCACTGTGAAATTGTTCAATATTCAGTTGGCAACACTACCTACACAGTTGACAGCTGACCAAGCATTGAAAACATAACCTTACTTTTCTCTGTCTTTAGTTTGAGTTTAAGTCATTTCTTACCAAGCTTGTGTTGTTTTTGGGTTTTTTCTACTATTTTGTGTTGTTTTTGGTAACTAGTGAGTTTGTTTTAGTTTTATTCCAACATGGATATTATGCCTAGGAAGCGTGAAAAGATTGTCACGTTGAGTGAACACACTACTATGTCACAAAGAGAGATTGCTAGAACGTGTGGAGTGAGTCAGGGGGTAGTAAGCAAAATTGTTAAGCGTAAACGAGAAACGGGATCAGTGGATGTGAAAAGGTTAGGAAAATGTGGAAGAAAGAGAAAAACAACACCAGCAGATGATAGATTTTTACTTCGAAAGAGCAAATTGGACCCAAGAAAATCAAGCCAAGACCTACAACAAGATCTAGCAGCATCAGGTATAGTGATTCATGACTCAACTGTTCGTAAAAGACTTTTGGAGAGTGGTAGAAGGGCAATTCGTCCACAGAAAAAACAGCTTCTAACTGAACGAATGAAGAAACAAAGGCTACTGTGGGCCAAAAAATACTCTAATTGGACTGTAGGCGACTGGAAAAAAGTCCTATTTACAGATGAAACCCACTTAATAGTTCAGGGACAGCGGTCGAAATTCGTCAGGAAGTCTGACAATGAAAAGCTTACACCATCTCATATTGATCAAACCGTAAAACATCCAGTCAAGAAAATGTTTTGGGGATGTTTTTCATACATGGGGGTTGGATCTTTGGTGCCAATTGAAGGCATGATGAACAGCCAAAAATACAAATCCATGTTGGAAAAGTGTTTGGACAAACAACTTCAAAAATGTCAACCCCAAGGAGGAGCGATTCTTCAACAGGACTCTGCTCCCTGTCACAAATCAAAGGAAATGATTGCATTTTTCAAAAACTAAGAAGATTAATGTTTTAGATTGGCCTGGTAATTCGCCCGACCTCAACCCCATTGAAAATTTATGGGCCATTTGCAAAGCTAGACTGCGAAAAATCGACTGTACCACTAAAATGAAAATGATAGAAGCGGTCATTCAGGTTTGGTATCGAGATGAAAGGATATCTGACAACTGCCAGAAACTCATAGAATCTATGCCAAAACGGGTAAAAGCAGTAATTGCTGCCAAAGGGGGACATATTTCCTACTGAATGATGTAAGTTTACCTTTATAGTTTTGTCAAAATATAATTTTTTACTAAATAAACTGTTTTTTCATTAAAACAGCCTATGATTCCATTAATTCGCACAATAGTCCAATACACAATAGGGACTTAGCCACAGCTTTGTCCATCCTACGCTCTCACACTCACTGGAGATAATGCTACCAAAGCACTGTCGGATTATAGAACATGTCGGATTACCGATATTGTACTGCGTACTCAACTTCTCGTGTTAGCATGGTCAATATAAACACAGATTGCGATAGTCTTATTTACTTGGCCAATATAAACATATAGTGAATTCTCCTCGTGTCCATCCCTATTGGAGTTGAGAGTTTTTTACTAATGAAGATATCTGATCATTCTCAGTTGTGTCAAAGTGACAGTGATTATGTAATTAACTGTTATTTGGTGTTAAGCGGCGATGGCGAACAATATCAGTTGGCTGTAAATGTATAGTTGCATAGATTGTAGCTTCGTAAAAACAGGATAAATATTTTAAAACAATATTTATGGTTTGCTATAGGAGTATTTATGTGTATTTAACTGTTCCACAATATATTTAAAGCACAAATTATATGTGCATTATATTTTTTGAGAAGAAGGGTTTTATGCTACTACAAATCTGTTGTCTACTGTGTCTATTCAAACGTCTAGAGTGTTTGTTTTTACAAAGGATAGCCATCGTACATTTTGTATAGTTTCTTATAAAGTTATAGAACAGTTTTTAAGCATTTCAGTCCACAATTAATTCATGGAAAGTTTTGAATCAACGTTCTACATGGTCCATGTATGATGTGGAATTCCAGCCCAAACAGCTAAATCAGTGGTTAAGAGTGTATTCGTCAGCTTGCTTAGTCAAAACATTTCTTGAAACTCCCCTTTCTGAAACTCTTACAAATTATAAAATTTCTTTGCCAAAAAAAATTGCTGATTAAATATTGTGTCATTCAAATATTCTTGATCAAATCTGGGCGTAGATTTTGAGTTTAATTGTGCTTAAGGTTAGACTTAATTTATCCTGATTTGGGTTTCACATAAAAGTTGAGAAAAGTTCACATAAAAACCCTGAGTTAAGGGCTATGTAGTGGTCCAGCACAGTGAGTGGTTAACCCCGTATTGTTAAGTTCCAGTCAAGGGTGTTCCCATGATAGTGTGGTTAGTTGAGTTAAGGGCTATGTAGTGGTCCAGCACAGTGAGTTAACCCCCTATAGTTAAGTTCCAGTCACGAGTGTTCCCGTGATAGAGTGGTTACTGTGGTTAGTTGAGTTAAGGGCTATGTAGTGGTCCACCACAGTGAGTTAACCCCCTATAGTTAAGTTCCAGTTAAGGGTGTTCCCGTGATAGTGTGGTTACTGTGGTTAGTTGAGTTAAGGGCTATGTAGTGGTCCACCACAGTGAGTGGTTAACCCCGTATAGTTAAGTGCCAGTCACGGGTGTTCCCGTGATAGAGTGGTTACTGTGGTTAGTTGAGTTAAGGGCTATGTAGTGGTCCACCACAGTGAGTGGTTAACCCCGTATAGTTAAGTGCCAGTCACAGGTGTTCCCGTGATAGAGTGGTCACTAGGGTTAGTTGAGTTAAAGGCTATGTAGTGGTCCACCACAGTGAGTGGTTAACCCCGTATAGTTAAGTGCCAGTCACGGGTGTTCCCGTGATAGTGTGGTTAGTTGAGTTACGGGCTATGTAGTGGTCCACCACAGTGAGTGGTTAACCCCGTATGGTTAAGTGCCAGTCACGGGTGTTCCCGTGATAGTGTGGTTAGTTGAGTTAAGGGCTATGTAGTGGTCAAGCACAGAGAGTAGTTAACCCCGTATAGTAAGTTCCAGTCACGGGTGTTCCCGTGATAGTGGGGTTAGTTGAGTTAAGGGGTATGTAGTGGTCCAGCACTACCATTCGGGTTTGTTTAAACACACTTCTTGTTTAGCAGTAACTAGTAATCAAAAGTAAATAATAAAATAAATGTTCATATAACTATCATAGAACAATGTTTTACATAGTAGTTAAGTACTACTACTACCCACCCGCCCACCCATACACGTACAGAGGTATTGACCCACCCGCCCACCCATACACGTACAGAGGTATTGACCCACCCGCCCACCCATACACATACAGTGGTATTCACCCACCCACCCATACACGTACAGTGGTATTGACCCACCCCCCCAGTATTGCTGTTTATTGGTCCCATACCAGTGTACGTGTGTGGGTGGGTCAATACCATTGTACGTGTATGGGTGGGTCAATACCTCTGTACAGGTGGGCGGGTGGGTTAATATTAAAAAAGATATAAAGTACATATCTATGCTTGGTCCTCTTAATCCCGACACGGTGTCCGCTCATGGTAGTCAAGGTTCAGATATAGTGTAGGGAAGAGAACTAAGTGTCAGGCTTGTCAGTTAGCTGAAAATTAAACAAACACTCTGGGGTTCGGATTGGGACTGGTACTGTCCCAGGTTTCTCTTGCTGTGGACAAAATTCTCTATTGCACCAAGTAATTACTGTGAAGATTGCGGAAACACTACCATGAAAAGATTTCAGTAAAATTATCTGCACATTATTTCTGCTCAAACTCATAGTGTACTATACAGATTTATATAAAGTTCCGCACAGATTTATTTTTAAGTGATCCAGCCATTATCCCTCAATCCTGGTAAACGTATCAACAATATATCGAAGAAATAATTTTACACCGTGGGTAGTTTGAGAGAAATTTTGTCAGATCAATGGGTACTTAACTTTAATATTTCTGAAAAAGATAATGATAATGTGAAAAGGCTCATATGAAGAAAGGTAAATATGTGCTCTGTGATAACAAAATGTGATGATAAAAGCAGTGAGAAGCCTTGTTTGAGTTAGCAATAACTGTATTATAGTATGGATTTAATTGAATAGGAAATATATAAGACTGCAGCAATTGAAATTTGTCAAAAATGTCTCCCTAAAGTTTACATTCCTTTTTTATCGTTTTATCATAATTTAGTTGCCGGCCATAAAAACTGTTTTTTTAATTGAATTGAAAGATTCTTTATTTCTGAACGTTAAGTACAGAAAATGGTGTCACTTTACAATACATGTAATACAAAATATGTTGTACAAGTCCTTGAATGACAATATTGGTCCTGTGTCTTGCTGTATGTATAATAGAGTAGTGTCTGGTATTGTAGTTGTGGATTCTTGGTTGTGTTGGGAGTCCTGATCTAAGCACAAAGTGGATAACTTCTTGGACACACATTGCAGTTACAGTTTTAATTTTTAGCTTCCCAAAGTGTTGCTTGCAGCTATCTTGTGGATGTAGGTTTGCAAGACATCTAATGGCTGACTTTTGTCCTTTACACCTACACCTGTACTTTTTCCTTTTCAGGAATTAAAGAGAGGGGCGTGTAGGATATTTGTTTACTGCAGTTTAGTTGAACTGCTTATCAGTTTTGTTATCAGTATGAAATATATTAGAACACTTTTGTTGTACGAGTATAATATGTAATATTTCACACTCCCAAGTATGTGTCCTTAGATTACCCATAGTGTTTTGTAGTAGTTGAAAGATGAGATATTGGATGTTATGAAGGTTTTGGTTACTGGAGGATTCATAATGAGACAATTTGAACATGTGAATCCTAGCTGTTTTTTTGGTAATATTTCTGTTTGGTGAATAGGCATGCTGTTTAACTGTTGAGTGGTTTTCTAGATGACTAGAAAGAGTTATTCAATGTTGGAAGGGTGGGCAGGGCAATCAACAGTTATTTACGGGCCTCTTTAGAGTTGTTTGTGTATGGGCTTAAGTCATTTGTCTGTTACTTGTGTGGACAGGCCCATTAACAGTCATTTGTCTGTTGGTTGATCGGACGGGACATTTTAGAGTTGTTTGTGTATGGACTTGTTAAGTCATTTGTCTATTACTTGTGTGGACAGGCCCATTAACAGTCATTTGTCTGTTGGTTGATAGGACAGGCCTTTCTAGAGTTGTTTGTGCATGGGCTTATTAAGTTATGTGTATATTGCTTGTGTGGACAGGCCCATCAACAGTCATTTGTTTGTTGGTTGGTCATACGGGCCTCTCTAGAGTTGTTTGTGAATGGGCTTGTGAAGTCATGTATAAATTGCTTGTGTGGACAGGCCCATTAACAGTCGTTTGTCGGTTGATCGGACGGGTCTCTTAAGAGTTATTTGTGTATGGGCTTGTTAAGTCATTTGTCTATTATTTGTGTGGACAGGCCCATTAACAGTAATTCGTCTGTTGGTTATTCGGACGGGCCTCCCTAGAGTTGTTTGTGCATGGGCTTGTTAATTCATGTATATATTGCTTGTGTGGACAGGCCCATTAACAGTCATTTGTCTGTTGGCTGGTCAGACGGGACTCTCTAGAGTTGTTTGTGTATGAGCTTGTTATTCATGTGTATAGCGCTTGTGTGGACAGGCCCAATAACAGTTATTTGTCTGTTGGTTGATAGGACGGGCCTCTCTAGAGTTGTTTGTGCATGGGCTTGTTAAATCATGTGTATATAGCTTGTGTGGACAGGCCCATTAACAGTCATTGGTTTGTTGGTTGGTCAGACGGGCCTCTCTAGAGTTGTTTGTGTATGGTGTTGTTAAGTCATGTGTATAGTGCTTGTGTGGACAGGCCCATTAACAGTCATTTGTCTATTGGTTGGTCAGACGGGCCTCTCTAGAGTTGTTTGTGTATGGACTTGTAAAGTCATGTATATATTACTTGTGTGGACAGTCCCATTAACAGTCATTTGTCTGTTGGTTGGTCAGACTGGCCTCTCTAGAGTTGTTTGTGTATGGACTAGTTAAGTCTTGTATATATTACTTGTGTGGACATTCCCATTAACAGTTATTTTTCTGCTAAGTGGCTGGGTAGGCTCGTCAATGTTTTGTTCCCCTTATTACTTATAAAATACTTTACAGTAGTAAGACAACAACAAAATGTTAAAACTTATCGTAATGTCAATATCTTTTGTTATATATCCTATTATCAGTAATAATAATACCATTCAAGCAGTAAATAAATTATGGAGAAAAATATATATATATATATGGAAACTTAATGCATTTGTTGGTATCAACAGAAGATAAGATATCATTTATTGTATGCAAACAATTTATAGAGTTCACTGCAAATAATAAAGCTATTAAACTATTAACTTTTTAAATCATAACAAACATATGTATATATATATATATATATATATATATATATATATATATATATATATCATTTTAATCTCATTCTACCATATCAGACTCATTTGTGTTTGCCTTTCCTGGAGGATTAACTCGCCTCTCCTGGAGGACTCTTCTAACGAGTAAGTTGCATAAGATATTATGAAGAACATGAAACAAGCTTGAATTATATGTTGATTTTTTAATACTTATTGAGTTTCAGAAGTGTATTGGGTAGCTTACCACCAATCCAATTTAAAATAGGACGGATCAATTCTTATTGAATTGTTTGAAAAGTGGTTTGGTTATTATACATAAGAATAAAATTAATTTGACAAATTCTCATTCTCCTCAAGTATGTATAACCAATGCATTTATAAACCAAAAGGTAGTTGGTTCAATCTCAGCTTTATGTGCTAAAGGTTCTCAGTTCGATCCCAATCAGAGTCATAATACATTTTGAGAAGGATCAGCTGATAACCACCGGCTGTTCATTTGTCATTGGGCTATTAATTAATGACACTTTCTAAGGAATAGTCGGCCTTAGTTTGTAACAATGACTACATTCGCTCATCTACACTCATTCGAAATCCATATTCGCCCATATCTTGATGATCGGCGTCTTGTGAATAAATAAATATAAACCATTTGAAATTTAAACTTGTCAAGAAATATACTATGCTTAAAAACTGGATTCTGATTTGGTTTAAGAATCCGAGGGCTTATCGTAGAATGAATCTAAATAACATATATTTTATATCAGATAAATTTACCGCCAGAAATAAGAGAAGCTGAGGATGGCAACAATTGTCTGTTCAAGAAGCGTATAGGCTAGTTAAGTAATAGAATAGAATAGAATCTTTTATTGTCATTAAACATGTACATGTAATAGACAGAGTCAAATAACCTTACAACTAAGTTAAAAATAGGTTTAAAAAAGGCATGATAGCCTAAGCAATAAAAGGTAACATTATTTCATCAAAGGACAATTCTAGGAACTCATTAATATTATACATTGGATTTTCTAATAGCCAGTCCAAAATAACCTTTGCAAATCTTTCATTACTTACACTTTCAGCACTAAGTGGCAACTTATTAAACAATTTAATGCTCAGTATCTTGAAGGACTTTAAAGTTTTACTTAGCCTACTATATTCTACATAAACATGATGGCTTGACCTAGTAAAGTGGTTGTGGATCTGATTTGACAATGTGAGATTATCTAGATTCCTTTTTACATAACATAAACTAACTAAAATATATACATTAATAACAGTTAAAATTTTATATTGTTGGAACAGAGGTCTACAATGATCTATTGCACCTGCATTTGCCAAGATTCTCACAGCCTTTTTTTGACCCAGTAACACATCATTTATTTTTGAGCCATTACCCCAATACAAGATTCCATAAAGCAAAATGCTGTGGAAGAAAGCAAAATAACAGGATCTAAGATATTTACTAGGTAGGCTGTGTCTAAGACGTCGCAACATATAAACAACTCTGGAGAGATTAGAAACTTTTGAAATATACACATCCCAACCAAATTTGGGATCAAGATGATTGCCTAGAAGTTTTACAAAACTATTATTCTCAGCCTCCTTGAGGGCACTTAAATGTAGTGAAAATGTTACATTTTGTGTTTTGGTCATGTTAAGAAAGAATTTATTGGCAGCATACCACTCAGCAGCCTCATTAAGAACTACACTTTCCATATAATTACATAGATTCTGATGATTTTTGCCTGTTTTAAAAAATGTAGCATTATCAGCAAACATAACAGTATTAACAGATACATTATCAGGCAAATCATTTACCATTATCAAAAAAAGGAATGGGCCCAGTACCGATCCCTGCGGCACACCATATTAAACCCTGGTAGCGGCTGACGTTGAACCTTTAGCAAAGACTTTTTGCTGCTGATTTGTAAGGTAAGATTCAAATATTTTATTTTTATAGCCCCTTATACCATAATATTCTAGCTTTTTAAGTAGTATGTCCCGGTCGACACAGTCAAAGGCCTAAGTAAGTAGCAGCAGCATATTGGGCCTGATACACATGAAAATGTTGTATGCCTACAGATAAATTATTGTTCATCGTTAATAGATTAGTCATTGCTGTATAATTTTTGGGAAAAAACCATAGAATTGAATTCCTAAACACATTACGTGATACCTTCACCGGAGGGTTCCAGCATTATCCAATAATAATTATTATTGTGCCTAACTTCAAGCACCATCGACCACCACATAGGGTGTTTGTGGTGGCTGTGCTTGTGCTTCTTTGGATGAGTGAACGGAGAACGATCCCGTTCTTGCACTTTGCCCACCTGCCTGGTCAATGTTGGTGGGCCGGAAGTTACCCGTGAGCCGTTAGTCCCCAGATTAAGTATTAAAGAGGCTACTTAGCCCTAACTTTGCTTAGTAAAATAAGATCTTCTTTAACTCTAATTTTTAACGAGTCTTGGCAAAACTGAAAGAATTAAACTGCTGCAATCAGGAAAACATCCAATAGACGAGGCTCTGGACTATTTTTTGTGGGACATAATTGAAACAGAAAATTTTAAATGCGCTGCTAAAGGTTGTTAGTTATCAGTTTTTTTAAGTACAGATTTTTTAAATTTCTAGTAACAAGGCATGTTTTAAAAGTATTACTGTTTTGGAATTCCGCCTTTGAAGCGATGTGGTCCGCGTTTGACTCTTTCATATTCTATTTCCTATCTCTTCTATTATCGCGCTATTTTTTATTTTACTCCCTTGATATCAACATTCATCTACCTTTTACAGGACATTCCTTTTAGTTGATACATTTGTTCTCTTCCTTCTGTTCTCTCTACCTTTATTAACTTACATCTGTTTATGTTTAGCTCTAATCCATACTTCTTTGTTACTGTTGCCCAATTAATCAACACGCGTTCTAAGTCTTCTTTCTCTTCCTATCTGCATATGCTAATATCTTCAGATCCTCTGCCCCTCTGTTACCTTATACCTCTGAAATAATTTAATCCATTAGGACATCAAATACAAATTGAAATAATATACTTCTCCTGTATTAAATAGTCTCTCTGTATTAAAAGAGTTGTGTATTTTTCTCCTAATTTTATACTATTTTAATTGATTTGTTACTTTGATTAAACAAATTTTATATAGATTATTTACTCTTCGTATATTCCCTTATGAACCTCTCTTCTTCTCAAATTATCCCAGATGTTTTCTCTCAGTACTTTATCGTATGATTTTCTGTAAATATGAAATAAAGATAATTCATTCTTTTTAAGATGTTTACATTCCAAACTTGCATTGTTCCTTGGTTCATATTAAAAAAACCCTTTAAATATAGGTTATAAAATGCTTCATTTCCATCCATCTGTTTCTCTGTGTTTTTAAGGAACAAATTTTAACTTGAGAACTACTGATGCTAAAATTTAGAGGTACCTATAGCAATGCTAATATTAGAGATGTTTAATAAGTAAAACCAATATTCAAACACGCTCAAAATTATCAAAATGCTTATTTATTTGTATGAGAAGTAATAAATCAAGAGAAATAAGTTGGCAGTTTGAGTAGCCTATTTAAAATAAATTGTTATTTCCATCATGTTACTATTTTTATTTTTTTTTGCAGGTTTTATAAGAAGCAGTAAAAGGATAAGCAATGATGTGTACTCAGAAATGTATTCAAGTTTACCTTGTGTTGTTACTTTTTTGGATGTCAAGAGTTTTTACACAACAAACTGAAGCTGTTGAATGCAACTACCACCAATATATTGGCATAGGGGATACAAATACTTATTATATTTTTAATCCTGGCTACCCCTATACATCAAGTAATAATGTAACATGGTGTATTTTAAAACCAAAAAATTTAACAATCCCTTTCATTTGTGACAAGATTGATATTCCCGCAGTAAGTATTTGTTATATTTAGACATTCATACAATTTAAAAAATTCTTTTAATTAAAATATCCAACCAATTAAACTTAAAATTGAATCATAATAATATCCTGGTTACATTGTCTATACAAATTATTTAAGAAGAATTTGACAATGAATAATTAAACCATAGAAGACATAGTTACTAAAAATTGTACTCTTTGTATTAAAGCAATAGTTATTGAAAGCTCTCTCTGCCACGGTACAGAAATCGCTTAAAAAGTAACTGTTATCAATTATATCTTTAGCTGGCTTTTTCTATGCGCCAAGTTAACCACTAGGAGGTCAACAGCCCTATAGTAGACATGCAATTTGACTGTCAGCAGGCTATGATGACTATTTCAACTGAAGGGTTCATGTCAACTGTCATAATGAGTTATAACGAACACTGTATAATTATAAAAGGTCCAACCTAGTAGACTAAAAGTTGATATTACGAGTTTTTCAATTTAAAATTGTTAAAAATTACACTTAAAGTTTATTATATTTAACTGTAAAAATATTATAAAACACTACATTTTTTACAAAAAAAAACTTAATTTTCACTAGAATAGTTCTTCACCTATCACATAATACTTCGAGTGTTACAAAATGATCGTTATTATGAACCCCATCATGGAAATAGAAACTCATATTTCTAGTGTTTTTCTTGGAGTAAAACAATAGATCTGAAAGAAGATCCAGTTTTCTAGGCACCTGCATACCTACAAGCCAACCCATACATGTGCAGTAGAGGTATTAACCCACCTACCCGCCCCTAAATGTACGGTAGTATTAAACCACTTACCTGCCCCTACAAGTACATTGGTATTGACTCTCCCACGTGCCCTTACATGTACAGTGGTACTCACCTGCCCACCAAACCGTACAAGAACAGTGTATTCCCAATGTACAGTAGTATTTACCCCAAGACTTGTTACGTGTGGAAGGTATTTATTGTTATTGTGGTACTAACCCACCCATACACGTACAACGGTACTGACCCACCCGCCCACCCATACAGTAGAGTGTATGTACATTTTAATGTAACTAAAACATAATGCATGGTCAAATATGCAACTCAAGTACCTAGATCTACTGTTCAAGACATATGCTTGTTGTCCATGATGGAACATTAGTTAATTGTAAGTTTACATTAAACTGGTGCTCAAACAAACAAGTCAGTTATATGCCTTGATACCACATATGAACACTGAACTCAGTATTGTCTGTTTTGGCAAAGTATACTTTTTTAGTACTCAACAATCTGTCGTCAATATTACCTACTTACTGTAAACACCACCTTCAGATCACTTGTATGCTGGGTAGTTTTTTTTCATGATTCATGTCGATTCTCTATAAATGCCAAGTTTAATTTGTTTTTGCCATCTACATTGTGTCTGCATGATACTAGGTGTTTCATGCAATTTTCTTTTAAGTTGAACTTTATTTCTGTTAACTTAAACTTTGTTAATTATTTATTCATCAGGGTGTCCCTAAACTATATTCCCAAACCTTAGTTAAAAACTAAAAAGTTGAAAAACAGATAATGCGACTATAATAGAAACTGTGATTCCGTCAATCTCCGCCCTCAAGCCTTACACTGTTTATTTAAGGTGAGCCTTCTTCCAACTATGTCAAAGAACAGTGCCTCTACTAAGCTGCACAGAAAAAGTTCTATCATAACTCACGAACTTTGTCTCAAATAGAGCTCATGAATATTCCTGTAATTCAAGGTGCGATCAACACTAATTAGCACTGTGTGGGTGGCTGAGTAGGTTTTGGGATGAGTGAGAGGAGTTATGAGAGTAAAATGGTTTGGCGCATTTATTCAAAATTCATCGTGACACTGTGCTGCTTGCACAACATAGATTAAAAATATTAAGTAGACCTATGTGACATTTATCATTTAGCTCTTAAACATTTGAAAATAAAGAGATAATAATATTTTTTATAAAATGTGCGTATTTTACAGAGTAGAAACTGTGACAAAGCCGCTCTAACCATATCATCAGATAAAGGTGGAACAAGGTTAGTTTAACTGTAATCATCGTGTTATATTAAATGATTTGAGACCAGTATTGAACACAATATATTAGCTAAGAAACTTACAAATATACTCAGTCCACTAAACTCAAAAAGATAGTACATTGTTTTAATTTTCTGTGCAACTGATATCTTTACATATAAGTTTGGAAAGAAACCCATAGAATTTATTGAATTTAAGTAGAATTCCACTGTTCAAATTGTCTGTTTCAAAAAAGTGTTCCATTAAAAAAAATCAATATGTAATTTTAAAAAAAATAATAAAGAGATTTTCAACTATATTTTAATTCATAATTAATCATAAAAAACTTCCTTATATTTAACATAAAGAAATTCCTTAATTTTATGGAAATCCTTGACTAACTTGTTGTCTATACAACTTTTATACTGTAAATGGATTTAGTAAAAAAGTTATAATAAGCATTAATACAAATAATAACAGTCCTAGTACTGAGCATTTTAGCGATCTTACATTTTACTGCTACAAGGAGAATTACTTTAAATTTTGATTTATTCAGATATAGCTTTAGAACTTTGTTTTGGGATCAATATCAAAATATTCTCATGAAAAAAATATCTAAAATATAATTTCTTCTTATTTATAATTTACAGCTTAAAAAGTATACACTAGATAAGATATTATTATTTTTCAAATATTTAAAAAATATATGTTTCATAATTTTTTGCAGTTATTTGTTTTCTATAAGTCATTTGTAGTACAGTTATGCTCGTAAATAATTAAAATATGATAAAAGTGACATTTATCTTCCCATTAAACATGGAATAATAAGATTATATTATTTTCGTTAACCAACTGTAGCTTTGTAAAATGAAGTTTACAATGTTGTTTTTCAGGTCTTATTGTGGATCCAGACCATTTCAGCAAAATTTAACCTTCAATGAAACGGTAATTAACTTCCACTCCAGTACTTCGTCTGCTGGAGGAAAGTTTCTTTGCTACATTAAACTTAATCAGGCAGAAACCACCTCAGAAATGTGTGATTGTGGTACCCACAATACTGAAACAGTGAGTACACAACGATAAAATATTTTGTCTTTATCGATAGGCTTTCACGGTCGTCATTATCACTAACAAATTCTTGGTCTTCGGTGCTCAACCGTGTCACTGGGCTATGTAGAAACATTGCTGACGTTTCAGCCACATTACAGTAAGCCATCCTCAGGGTGAGACCAACAATTTTCAATCACAGAACTCAACTGGCAGGGCTCACAGGATATATACCCGCTTGATAGTGGAGGGGTTGTTCTGGTAACTTCCATACCGTTTCATTCCTCCTTGGCTTCAGCCACTTCTGGAATGTTCTAGACTATCTGGCATTTACCATACAAAATGTAGCTGTGGCAGGTTCTCTATGAGGGAAACTGGAAGACTGGACCAAGAATTTGTTAAAATATTTTGTTTCTGTACATTGTTATGTTCTGCTGAAATTTATCGGTTATTTATTACTTATTAACAAAACGCCGATTGTAGAGATATGGGGAATTGAGTGTGATGAGTGAAGATGAACAAGTGTAGTCATTGTTACTAACTGACTTTGACTTAGGTCAGAAAGGACCATTTATTAATAGCCCCATAGCCAGGGCTACTAAGGAACCACGTAGTATTGGTCTGATTTTTAGCTAATTAACAAGCCTGATATTCAGTGTTTTCCCTATACAACATTCAGACACTGACTTCCACCTAACATCAACACTCCAAATTCTCTATTAGTGTCCACGTCGATGGCAATCATTGAGTGGATGCTGTGTCGGTATTAAGAGAACCGAGCATATAACCTATCGCCTACCATCTCCACAAGACTTTGTCCCCAAGTAGCTGGGTTACAGCACCAGTGCCGATATATTCAAGAATTATACGTAATTGAAGCTTAAATTAGTCCAAATACTCAGACAAAACTAAATTAATCTGTTACAGTTGTCTGGTTTATGATACATCTGTGTATCAACATAAACTGCTTTGTCTTGAAACAAATGATCTCTTTGTCCTATGGAACTAAATTCAGACAAATTGTAGAATACATTGGCATAACTAGGAATGAACTAGAGGGGGTGGTCCAAGATACCAGAGGGTCGTGGAGCATGGAACACCCCCAAAGGAAAGGGGCTGAGGGCCTCCTCCAGAAAAATTTGGAAATTTGATTAATTTTCAAGCGACTTTTAAACATAAAATTTCCTCCTATTAGAAATGTCAGCCGCATTGGAATAAAATTTAATTATATTTTTTACTAAGAAAAGTTATATATTTCTAAATACCTTAATTAATTATGTGAATTTGTATGTTTTGCTTGCTATATATAACTAGAATTACAAAGTACTCATGGTTAATATAAGGTCATCCATTATTTACTAAAACAAAATTGATTAATTAATATTTGATTTATAACAAAATTGATATAAATTAATGTTACGAGAAATTTATGTTTAAATTTACATTAACATATAAGTTACTATTACTGATATCAGCTTTATTTTTAGGATGTAAGTAACACAAGTGAAGTAAGTAAGCACAAGTTATGTGTATATAAAAAACTCTTTTGTATTACAAGTAAGACAGCGTTTATTTTTACAAGATTACATATTTATTGAATGGCGAATGTCATAACTGATACTTATCATTATAAAATTTAGTTGAACTTTTCCAACGAGTTAGTGTTTTTTTTAACTAAAACTGTGTTTAACAAGAGGTAAGAAGAACTCCTTCTGTTCTAAGGTGGCCTAAATTTAATAACAAATAAAAAGAAGAAAGGCCTGAAGAACAGTCCTTGCCATAACTACTTTTTACGGACTAACAACCTATTACATAATTACCCTAACTTGTAAAATATACAATAAAAGCAAAATGTAAATGACAAATCCTTAAATTCAAGAAAAATATATTATTAAAATAAACAGAAAAGTTACAAAACATTAAATCTTACATGTACACTGCACCTGACTCCAGGCTAAGGGAGCTAGGGGGCTTCTCCGACCTTCCCTTATACTAGAAACTCCATACCCGTGGTAGACCACAGGTAAACACTGTATATCCGTCTATGACTTTGGATGGTTACTTTTCCATTTTAGAAAGATTAGTGAAAGATGAGATTGTTTTAGTCATTAAGCAGATGACATAGTGGGGAAGACCTGCAACCGACTACTGTACAGTGAATATTTGATTTTATTTCCTTTTATGAATTCCCTGAATTGGTCTTGACTAATTATCAGTTTTTATACTATATTAGTTTATTTAAAAAAATATGTTTATCAGTTACATGTTGAATAGCACCAACTGTAACTTCAATAATCAGTGAAATCAGTGTTGGGTGTTTCACCAAAGTTTTAAGAAGTGGTGTTCCGGATTATTGTAATGGTAATACAGTAAACTCCCGATTATCCGTGGGCGGTTTATCCACATTGCGGATTACCCGCGGTGGTAAATCTGAACAAATAGGAAATAAAATATCTGCCAAAATAAATGTTAAAAACAACATATATGGTAAAGCGTCCAGCTAGTGCGAAACGAGAATATTGGTAACATAGGTGGCCGATACAGTTGGTAACGATTTTGTCTGATCTAGCAAGGTGCCTAAAGCTGCGTTTAAAAGTGTAGCAAAATCTGGACAGTACGGTAAGCCCATAAGCAATATTAATCAAATGGGAGTTTGAGAGCTACAGCTTTGTATAAAAACTTTGGTTTGCTAATTAATCGTAAGCAAACATTTAAATTTTTGTAGAGGTCTTTGGGATAAATAAAGTCTTTGGGAAGACGTTTATTGCATATTATCAATGGTAGTAAACAAACAATATATTTATATAATTTTTTTAATGAAATATATGCTTTAGAATTATATAGCCCTTAGAGATTCTGGGTTGCAAAGCAAACATTCAATTGAACTGCATTTTAAATTAGTAAATATTGATTTAAAATTTTGTGTGAAACTGATACAGAAGTAGTGGATGCAGACTGTGTTAATATTAGTTAATTATATAATAAATTGAATTTGTTTTTATATAATAAAATTAAAAGTAGTTATATTTTTGAGAAATGACATGAAAAAGTCAACCTTTAAGGAAGTTTTTTATTTGTTGGTCAGGAAAGTTTCGTCAGTGGGAAAGTTGTAGATAAATGTTAGCACTTGATTTTTTATTCGAAACTTTTTTCTATAATATGCACCGTTTTGTCGATAATAAGTGTCAAAGAAATATGACCAACTGCGTGCGTGGTGGACATTGTGTTGGTGAGCTGGTCACGCTATGAACCAATCGTGATTCCATTGCTGCTGTAATGACTGAAGTGAACCCTGGAGATATGCAATTCATTCCATGTAAAACATATACTGATAAAAAAATATGCTGCTAAAAGACGCATTTATAATTATTGTAGGGAATGCATAAAGTCAGTTATTATTTTTCATTTATTTTAATGGCAGATTAATAAAAAATTATTGTAAATTATAATTTTGGTTTATTGCATGGCAATCACCATATCACCTTAGCTAGTAGTTTGTTCGTTCAATTCTGAATAGCATAATCAAACAACATATGTAGTTTAACTGTGATTATTGTTACAATACTGTCACTTGTCAGTTTACTCCTGGGATGTTAATTCCTTTGCATCAACAGAAGATAAAATGAGGGAAAGGCCCAAACAAGTGACACACCCGCCTCGTCCTCAAGCGAGCTATTGATGGTTTAAAGATAATATAGAACGCATACCTTACTGGTTTTATTTATTTGAAATCTAATTTTTCACTAAAAGAAATTATTTATTGGAACACATAAAATATCTTCAATATTATAAAATGTGCATAATTTATTGTTATCATACTAACACAAAATAAAGATGTTATTCATTTATTTTATTAAATTCCTCTTATTATCACTGACATTTTTTAATACATAAGTACACATTGTTAAAAATATCAACAGATTTTTCATGGTATTTATTTCACCTTTAAATCAATATCAGTTAACTAAGGAGACCCAATTTGTACACTTTTTTTAATAATTTGAATAACAGTTCAATTTTATTAAACACTAGGGTGTACCCCTGCACGCTTCACGTGCCAACCCCGACTCTCGCTGCGCTCGATACACCTCAGCCTTCGGCCTCTGCATGTGACTTTTGACTAAAAATAATAGTAGATTAACTGTATAACTTAAAATCACAATATTAAATTTATTTACAGTATTTCACTTACATTACTTGCGTTGCTATCTATTTATTAGTATAAATACCCAATGGTATTACTTAGCCTATTTCAAACGTGTTCATTTCATTTGTTTTTGTTTAACAGCTGAAGATTAAACTTCTAATGCATCAATAGTATAATGACAAACATATAAAATAAACATGTTTATTTATTTACAAAACAGCTGTTATTAATTTACTAAAATCAACCAAATGTTATTTGAGGGGCTGTTTGTACCCCTTAGGAATGGAATTTCAAAAAATCCTTTCTTAGTACGCCTCTAGGGCATAAGATAAACATATATACTAAATTTCATGTCTCTATCTTTTTTTGATTTTTGCTGGGCGATGTTGAATCAGTCAGTGAGTGAGTCAGGACTTGTCTTTTTATATATTTAGATTTCAGAGGTATGGTTTCTGAAACGAAAATATTAAAATATCCTAGCATCGTCATGTCAGACCAAGCTAGTACAGCACGCTGACAGACAGTGCACCATATTTTTGCACCAGGTAGTAGCGACACGTTGTCCATAAGCGCCGTACTGCATTCTCAATGTGAAATAGTAGTTGTGAACGCAGCTTTAGTAAGTTAAAGCTTAGAAAAAACTACCTGCATTTACGAACAGGCCAGTCACACCTAACAAGTTTGTCTTTCTCTCTATTTATTTTTTCATTCTTCCAACGGATATATCATTAACAAATAATTACACATATTATAAATACAAGACATAATGAACAAATGTAAACAATATGCAGCGAAAGCAAAATAATAAATTAGTTAAAACAACAATAAAGCAACCTAAAAAACTCATTTAATAAGATTCATTTTGAATGAGAACTATTGACAATTCTTGAGGAGACTTCATTACAAAACCGCTGTAACCTGGCCAGACCACAATTGCTAGCATAGTTTGTAAGTAAGTGTACATGTGCAAACATATCAGATCTTGTCTAGGCATGAGGAAGTTTATCTGCTGCAGAAGGTTGGCGGAGTCGATTTTACCACTGAAATACGAGGTCAAGAAACTGATGGCTAAGATGCAGAGGTAGGACGTTTAATTGCAGCTGAAGTTCCAAGATTGGTGAAGTTCGATAGTCATAAGTCAGGCAAACACACAATACTCGCAGGAAACGAACCTGGGCTCCATTAATCAAGTCAATGTGGCCAAGTTGATACGGTGACCAAATTATTGATCCATATTCCAAAACTGGACAGACAAGAGACTTATATAATATTAGAAGTGACTGTGGAGATCTAAAATTTCTTGTAGCTCTAAAGATGAAGCCCAATATTGAGTTAGATCTTGATATAACGTGATCAATGTGCCTAGTAGGATTCATGATGAAGGTGAAAATAACCCCAAGATCCCTGATATGGTCCACTCTTCTAAGAATCTCGCCACTAATGCGATAGTCAAAAGTATAGGAAACAGCATGTACTGTGAATGAAACAACTTGGCACTTAAATACATTGAGTACCATGGCATTCTCACACACCAAGCTTCAACATTGGTGAGGGACTGCTGAAGATTCTCCTGGTCAAAAGATGAAGATATCCGGACAAATAACTTGAGATCACCAGCAAACATCAAACAATCAGCTGTAGATACACTAATGATATCATTAGCAAAGATATAAAAGATTAGTGAACCCAAGTGCGATCCCTGAAGACACCAGACACAGTGTTTAAAGGGTGAGGAAAATTGAGTATGGAAGAACTGCCAGTCTGTTTCAATAAGTTTGCTTCTCTCAAAGCTAAGAGAGTTTAAATTTAAATAACAAACACTTTATGTAGCTGAATCGTACGGAGGACCTTACCTTTTGGTATGAGAAAGTTAATTCTGGTTTTGTAGAAATCAGAATAGTAATTAAATTCTTAAAAACATTGAAACTCACTTTTATTTCTCAAAACTGAACATCACAACAACCAACGTAAACAAAAGCAAGAATAAAACACATGATAATAATTAATTACAACATCATATGTTAAAATATTAAAATCCACAGACCATCGGGAACATGCCGGGCCACTTGAACCGACAGGTTTAACAAATGTTGTCTTCTATTGGTAAGGGGAAAATCTTTATCACAGGCCTTTTTAACATTCCATTTTTAGTTTGAAGGGTGACTACTCTAACAATGTTGTCAGGACCTGGATGGATTTTCACAATTCGAGCCAATGGCCAATTGAGTGGTGGAGTAAGGAGATCTTGTATCACAACTAAATCACCGATTTTCAAGTTTTGTGTTTTTTTTGTCCATTTTTGCCGCTCCTGTAAAGTATGGAGGTAATCTCGACACCAACGATGCCAAATGTCTTGGGTAATTTTTTGTAACTTTTGCCAATTCTTGAGTTTGTTAAAGGGAGTATTGTTCAAGTCATTTTCAGGTATTGAAATCAGAGGGGCTCCAATTAAAAAATGTCCAGGGGTTAAAGCTGAGATATCGGAAGGGTCAGATGAAAGAGGAATTAGTGGTCGGGAATTCAGAACAGCTTCAATTTTTGCAATGATTGTGTTGTAGTCTTCAATTGTTAAAACAGTGTCTCCTACAACTCTTCGAAGATGGTATTTCATACTTTTGACAGCAGCCTCCCATAGCCCTCCTTGGTGAGGAGCTAAGGGGGGATTGAAGTGAAATTGTATTGAATTTTGAATAGAAAATTCTGAAATTCTTCGTTTGTTATCTTGGTTATTCAGAAATGAGTTGACCACTGATTTTAGGATTTTGTTTGCGCCCACAAAATTAGCTCCGTTGTCACAATAGATATTTTGACACAAACCACGTCTTGAAATAAATCTAGTCAATGCTGAAATAAAGGCAGTAGAAGACAATTCAGAGACCGTTTCAAAGTGCACAGCCTTTGTATTAAAACATACAAATATGCATATGTAGAGTTTGAAGAGACGTAAGGATCTGAGGTTATGAGCTTTGGCAGTGAACGGGCCACAAAAATCCACACCAGAGTTCAAAAAGGGTCGTGAAGGAGTAATTCGAGATTCTGGAAGATCTCCCATTAGTGGAGTCTTGGTTTTAGGTTTTGTTCTAAAACATTTGACACATTTAAAAACTCTTGATCGAATCAAGCTTCGAGCTGCTAAAATCCATACATGTTGGACCAGTATGGAATGTAAAAGTTGAGGAGGGGCATGCAAATACTTTAAGTGGTAATGATCTATTAATAAATTGACAATATGGTGATTTTTTGGTAGTATTACAGGATGTTTAACATCGTAATCAAGATGTGAGTTGCTGATTCTTCCTCCTACTCTGATTATTCCACTTTCATAGAGGAATGGTGATAGTCTTTGGATTTGTTTAGAGCAAGGGTTTCCCTTTTCAAGTTTTTAATTTCTCCAGGGAAAACTTCAAATTGAATTAATTGGAAAATTTTCAAAGAAGTTTTCTTAAGTTCATCCACTGATAAAGGACCTGATTTAGGTACTATTTTGACATTAAAGAAACGGTATACATAAGAAAACACTCTGACGAGTTTGTTCCAAGAGGAAAATCGGTTAAAAATTACAACGGGTTCAGGTTTAGTGATAGTCAATACCGTTGATCCTTGAGGTTTTACTTCTTCTAAGTTCTCTTCTTTAATGGGTGTGAAGGAACTTATTGGCCAACAAGAGACATGTTCTTGCAACCACTGAGGTCCTCCCCACCAAAGAGGGTGATCTTTGAGATCTTGTGGCATTAATCCTCTAGAGGCACAATCTGCTGGGTTAAATTGTGTGTTCACATGATGCCATAAATGAGCTGGGACCTGTTCTTGAATCTCAGCCACCCGATTAGCAACATAGGTTTTCAACCTGTAAGGGGGAGTTTGAATCCAACTTAAGACGATTGTTGAATCGGTCCAGGCATATGTCTGACTAATAGTGTAGTGTGGCATCAACAAAGAGAGACAATGGGTCATCAGTTTTGCCAAGAGATGACTACCACACAATTCAAGTCGTGGTAATGAGATTTTTTTTAGTGGTGCTACACGGGTTTTTGAAATGAGTTGTCTTATTTGAGTAGGCTCTATTTCAGAAGAACTTCGTAAATATACCACTGCGCTGTAACCACCTTCAGAAGCGTCCGAAAACCCATGTAATTGAATAACTTTGGAATTGTTAATTTGTAATGGTCTGGGTATTTTTACTTCTGACAGACTAGGGAGTTGAGTGACAAACGAATTCCATGACTCGACTATGTCATGAGGGAGGGGTTCATCCCAAGTAAAACCTTTAGCCCATAATAGCTGCATGAATAGTTTTGCCCACATTATGACTGGGGACAGGAATCCACAAGGGTCATAGCTAATTTTTGCGATCAGGGTGAGGATAGTTCTTTTAGTGTTAGCAGGGGTATTATCTATATGGAAATTAAAGGAGAAAAAATCAAGTTTAGATGACCATTGTAGACCTAAGATACTAAAGAAAGGTTGATCAGACGATTCCAAAAACTTCGGAACCTCATGGTGATCGGAAGGAAAAGGACCCAAGAGGTTTGGACAGTTAGAAGTCCATTTTCTAAGTTCGAAACCACCCTTTTGGAGTAAGTTGATCAGTTGAGTTTGCAAATGTTGTGCTTTTCCCTCATCTTCATGGCCAGCGATTACATCATCCACATAAGTGTGGTTTAGTAGAACTGAGGCAGCTTCAGGATAGAATTCCTGTTCGTCTTGAGCAAGTTGACGAAGAGATCGCAAGGCGAGGAAAGGTGAACAGTTCATCCCAAAAGTCACAGTTTCCAAGAAAAATGTTCTGAGGGATAGGGAAGAATCGTTGCGCCAAAATATCATTTGATATTTTTGATCGTCAGGATGAATGCGAATTTGCCTATACATTTGTCGTATATCACAAGTGAAAACCACATTATGACGTCGGAAGTGAAATAGTACGTCAAATAAATTCACCTGTAATTTTGATCCTGTGAGGAGAATATCATTTAGTGAAACACCGTTTGAGGTTTTGCATGAAGCGTCAAAGACAGTCCTCAGTTTTGTGGTTGAGCTTGATTCTTTTATGACACCATGATGGGGGAGAAAATAGTTTTCATCTGGAACTGAATCACAAGGTCTCATATGTCCGACTTCTGAATATTCGTCCATAAATTTGACATAGGCTTCCTTGAATTTAGGTTGAGTAGTGAATCTTTTTTCAAGTCCTAAGAATCTATTTTTAGCTGAGAATGTCGAATCACCTATTGGAGGATGGTTAGGTTTAAAAGGTAGACGAACGCAATACCTACCAGATACGTCTCTAGAATGTGTCTTAATAAAGTGTTCTTCGCATAAGATGTCTTCATAAGTTTGTTTGGAATATGTGGGGGGTTCCTCTTGTTGCCAGAATTGTTGTGTGGCAGAGTGAAGATCAAAATCAGAGACAGTTAGTAGAGTTGTGGGATGAGAGGAAGTCTGGTTTTGAGAAGAATCATCATTGCAAGGAGCATGGCCTATGAGAGTGTAACCAAACACCGTATTCATTATGAAAGGCATATTAGTTCCAAGATTTACTTTTTCCCCAGTAAAAATGAAAGGAAAAAGACCACCACCTAATAGAACATCAATGGGACCAGGACGGTGGAAAGTGGGATCAGCCAAAACAAAAGGTTTAACAAGTTCTAGTAAATCTGAATGAAGATGATATTTGGGCATGTCCGAGGTAATTTTATCCAAAATCAACATGGGGTGATTTTCCGAAATTTTATCACCTTGGAGAGTTTCAATGTCAACACGTCCCATTCCTTTGGTAGTAGCGAGAGATTGAGATATACCATTGACATGAAGGGTTGATTTTTGACGTTGAATACCTAGCAGCTGAGCAGCTCGTTCGGTCATAAAGTCACATTGACTGCAAGAGTCAATCAGCGCTCGGAAAACATGTGCATTACCTTGTTTAGTTACAAGTTTTACAAGAATTGTAGATAACAAAACTGTAGAATTATTTAGTGGTTGAGAATAATTGGAAGTTGAGTTAGTGGAAATACCAGCAAACTTATTTTGTTTATCTGGAGGTTGAGAAGAGTGCGTAGTGGGTTCTTTATTAGGAGAACTTATTTGAGATTGAGAGGATGAGGAATCTGAGTGTAATAAAGTATGGTGCTTCTTGTGACATTTGAAGCAAGAGTTCTTGGACTTACAATCACCAATTGTGTGATTTCCAAGACAAGAGAAACATCGATGTTGTGTTTTAACAATATGATGCCGTTCTTGGGGAGATTTACTCTTAAACATTGGACAAGAATAAACTTTGTGTCCGTCTTTTGAGCAAACAAAACAAGTAAACTCTAAAGGTTCTGAGGCAGACACGAGAGAGATAGGTCGAGGTTGAAACTTTTCATTTAAAGACTTAGGGGTCCAATGAGAGGAGTTATTTTTGTTGTTAGAAGAATGCAAGAAAGCGTCTTCTGCATGAGTACAGTAGTCAGATAGGAACGTGATGATTTCTGTTACAGTAGGAAGAGTTTGAGAGTTTCCTTTTGAGTTTTCAAATTTATGTAGCAGTTTGGTGTCAAACTTCCGTAAAAGCATAGAAGCTAACAAAGGATTTTTCTCAACAATATCACAGTCCAATACTTTTAAGGCTTGAGTGTTTTCTTGAAATGCATTTAGAAAATGTCTTAGGTTCTTAACAGGAAAGAGATTTATATTGGGGAGATCTATTATCTTGTTTAAATGCACGGAGGAGAGTCTACGCACTGAATGATAACGTTCACGTAATGTCTTGTAAGCTATGAAGTAATTAGCTTCTGAGATTGGTAACGATTTGATTAAATTAAGAGCTTCACCTGATAATGTACCAAGTAAATACTGAAATTTCGCAACAGGGGACAGTGATGAGTTTGAGTTTATAGTTGCGTCAAACAGGTTGATAAAAGCAATCCAGGTGTGAGGGTCTCCACTAAAATGCTTCAATTCTATTTTAGGTAAACGTATCACCGACGTGGAAAGTTTTCCTTGAATAGTTTCGTTACTTGATACATTACTTGCTACTGACTGGATATCATCATTAATATTTAAAAGAATTTTAATTTTACTTTGAATAGTGACACAAAGTTCATTAATTTCATCCTGTTTGTCAATGACATTTTGTTCATCAAAATCATCGTTTGAATCCAACAATTTTTTCATGTTTTCGTCAAATTCAATTTGTTTGAGTTTAACCTCTGCCTGGTATACAAGAATCTTTTGATGTTCAAGTGTTTCAAGAGGAGAATCCTCAGACAGATTTTCAAAATAGTCATGAATTTTATTCAGCCTAGCTTTAATGAGGTTTGTCAATCGAGCAAAAGTTTGAGGTTTCATTGTAAAAAGTTAAATATATACAAAAAATACAAGTTTAGAGAGGTAAAAAAAGATTGAGATTGAGAAAAGTTGAAATTATTGAGGTAGAGTTTGTTTGAGGATTGAGGTAGATAAAGAGGTAATTATATTGACTCAGAGGTTTATAGAAACATTTGTCTTACTTTTCCATAGTTCTGGTTATCCAGGCCCGGTCGGACCATGAATCGTACGGAGGACCTTACCTTTTGGTATGAGAAAGTTAATTCTAGTTTTGTAGAAATCAGAATAGTAATTAAATTCTTAAAAACATTGAAACTCACTTTTATTTCTCAAAACTGAACATCACAACAACCAACGTAAACAAAAGCAAGAATAAAACACATGATAATAATTAATTACAACATCATATGTTAAAATATTAAAATCCACAGACCATCGGGAACAGTAGCTACTAGTCAAACAGTTCATGAGCCTAACTGTATTTTACTGTGTGTAATTAAAATACATTTTGAACTTATTGAACTTTGTTGTTTATTATTCTTTCAAATTCCCAAATGCAATGTAAATATACATTACACCAGATTTAAGACATTAAAACGAAAAAAAATTAGATACGTCCTTTTTTTTTAAATGCAAGCTTGGTCCTTACTGTTGCGTCTTACGAACTTCAACCCCTTTTATGGGAGGAATGATGAAATTTTCGGTACTTACATTACGCAATTTTAACAAGTAAAGTCTAAATATTAACATATTTAGTCTAAATATAACAACACCAGCCCAAATGATTAATGAATGTTACCAGAATTGATAGTTGAGCATAAACGAGCCGCTATACACAAAAAAAGTCAAAATCTGTTTTGATGTTAAAATAAAAGTATGTTATACTTTTAAATAGCCTAAACCCATAACATATAAAGGCCATAACCTTTTATTAATGCAGGCTGTAAATAAACTTACCACTATAATCTAGTGTAGAGTAATCATGTGTTACTTCAAATTTTGCACTAAAAAGCTCCTTTGAATCAGTAATAACTGCTCTAAAACACATAAAACCCTACAATTTTACTCCTAAATTTCACAAATGTCCTGGGGAGGGCATTAATTACACCCCCCTCCCCCACTCCCCGAAAAGAGCACGAAACCAACTGAATTCGCAAGGGCGCAGCTTGGGCTAGCTACGCCTCTGGTTATAAATACAAATAAGATATATATATAATTAAATAAGTCATGCAGTAACTTTATGTTTATTTTAATTCCATGCAAGTACAAGGAACAATAAGGAAATTCTGTTGTACCAATTAATAACAATATACAGATAAATTTCAACAATGTTAAACTTAACGATTGGTTACATCAGCAGATTAAGTTCAGGATTCAATCTTGAACATTATTACACATTATATCATCCAATGGCCGCCTGAATGAATCCACGTGAGGAGATAGAATTTCCTTGTTGTAGGGTGTAAGGTGGCATATCCAGCTAAGGGCGAGAGAAGTTACAACATAAGTTGTCTGTAATTTGTCCTTCCTGGCAGCAGCAAGCCTTGTGTCCTAATATATTGTGAGATTAACTAATTGTGCCATCATATTAGGAAGAAGCTTCTTGTCTCTTGCTGCTGGCAGTGGTGGGCAATGGAAATGTCATATTTAAAATGGGACATGGATGGCTTTACCTACAAATTACACAATATCGTAAATATCTTCCTCTGTTGTCAATGGAACCCCTCTTATCTCTAGATTGTTACTTCTTGTGTACTGCTGGAGGTCCACCATGTCTCACCTGAGCTCATTGATACACTGGGTATGTGTTTTGTCACTTCCCCTTGGACTGCTACACTCCTGCTTTAAAGCTGGGTTCTTGCCTTCCACCCCTCTCATCCTTCAACTCTTGTCACAGAGTATTGTTGACTGAAGTGAGGGGTTTTTCATAGATGCAACATTTTGTGCTAGCTTACTTTCTATCATCTCTAAGTTACTTATGGTATTAAGCAATTCATACGTGGTGGGATCGTCTGTGTCATAATGACTATCAGATAATGTTGTCTCCAGTGTCATGGATGTCATCCTAGCGAACATGCCGGCTAGTTTCTCCGTGGTTATGATTTAACTGCATCATGTAGAATGGATCTCTTAGAATACTTTGTTACTTACAGTCGAGGTAATAAAAATTGTACTTAGCATACACTATAGTTACTAAACTCCACAGTTCAATAATTGTAAGACAGTTAGAAAATATAAATGTATATGATGTGATCTATTTTGATAGTTAAGTAAGAAGGTTACTAGTAAGAATCGAGGAGAACTGAATAATTATTTGAACTGAATGCACAAGTGAATGTCAAAGTATATCGTAGGGAACAGGCAGCTAGGAATGTAGGAATCCTCAAGAGTTAATCAACTTTTCGCTTCATCTGGCTAATACTGACAACTATGACTTGTGTTCATAGACCATTGAATTTTTTATGCCATGAAGTTTCTGAATAATGGATAACTGAGTAGGAGAAATGAGCTTATGACTATGCTCAACTACAACTGATTTCAGTCATAAGGGGCTTGATTAACCAAATGTTTCAAGACTTGTATAAGCATAGTATGATAATTATAGCCCAATATATAGAAGTTCAACTTCACAAAACCATTTTTCATAAATTAATTTAAACTATACATTTCCCCCAAAACAGTGCCAGTAAAGTGTTTTTCAAGGGTAAAGTTCTTAATTGTATGCCAACAAAATTATTCATGTTTTGGGAAACCTAAATATTTAATCCGGTGCAAATTGTATTGTTAGAAATCTTCTACAAAATGTAAAATGAAAAGTAGGAAAGGTTTTGGCCAGGTTTACATCAAATATAGACAAAGTAAAACTCTTTATTTGAAGTTTCATTAAGAAATTTATTAATTTCACCAATTGTTTAAAAATAAGTGAGAGTATATCTTATCATTTCAACTAATTAGTGATAAGTAATTGAATGAAAAACAAATAATGGATTTAACTTGTTTGCCATCAGATCAAAATTGTGGGAGGAAAGGAGACAGGAGTTAATGAATTCCCTTACATGGCTGGCCTTGTGAATGGTAGTCATATTGTGTGTGGGGCGACTATCATCAGTCCGAGATATGTTCTGACCGCTGCACATTGTCTTTCTTCCCTACCCATTGACCACACAACAGTGTTAGTAGGGGACCACAACATTGCAACTGGTAAGGGTAAAAATAATATGTTCATGCGCAACTAACACTCATTCATACTAACTTTAATGATAACTTTAATGATTCTTTCCAAATGAATTTAAGCATTTAAACTTCTTAAAGCTGAGCAGGCAACCTGTATTCCATATTGAACAAAAAAGACACACGGGCTTTATTGCTTGCACATGAATGTGTCTAAAAGATGGAGTGGAAAATATTTCCTTCTTTTAATGCTATAAATAATGTCACGGTGAATGATACAAAAAAATGTACAGAAGAGTATTTTTTAATTCACTCCCCAATTTACATGGGCTTGCAAGCCTGTGTGTGAATTTTATTCAACAAGTGAAATAGTGACTGTTGGCTCAGTGGGAATTCGAATCTTGGACCTTGCAGTCCACACCGGCAACTTAGAACTTTTGTAGTAGATTATAGAAGTTAAAACGTTGGATTACTTCTGATTTAATTTATTTTATTCAGAAAAGAGATAAATTAATTAAACAGTTAAAAACACAGTAATTTAATGAAGAACTAAAAACCTTTTTTAGAACACATAGGCAAAACAATAGTAAAATAGTTCTCTAAAAAAAAGAAAAAAAGATTATTGCAGATCTAAGATTAACAAATATAGTAGAAGCCCCAAATGTTTTGGGTTGAACATTGAATTGGTGGTTAGCAGGCCCGTAGCTAGGCCCTTGGAGGCCCCGGGGCAGAAAGTCCATTCGGGGCCCCCCTTTGTTATATATTTCGCACTTTTTTTAATTAATAGATATAAGCATACAGTAATTGGATCTTTAGGCTTAGAATTTATGTGCATTTTTTTTATTATTATCCTATTATTATTATTATTACCTTTTTTTCTTATTAAATCTATAATACTTAATTGTTTGCATAAACTATGTTTACAAATTTCTACGGTAAGTCATAAACTGGTAATGATTTTATATGCAAATTTGTATGACTCCTGGCCCTGGTGCCATTAGTTTGGTTTTTAGAACCATTATTTTTTCAGCTTACCATTGTGATTGGTATTCTATTTATAGTGCTGAAAGGAAAATTAAAAACATAATTATTTTTTCAAATTTTATTCACAATAGATAATAAATATATAAAGACATAAGTGCTGATGTCTTAAACTTTTTAGTCTCTTCTTAGGCCTACATCCAAGCAATATAGTTTAGTAGATAAACATACAAGTAATATCATTAATTATGTAATACCTTTGAATACACAATAAATTGTATATTTATTTATGGTGTTTATGGTAATACTGGTAATACCATTGATTATATATGATCAATGGTGGTAATACCCACTCATTCTCAAGTTTAAAATTGCCCAACTAGTTTGATAGTGAGAATGCAACTGAACTTACTAAAAAGACTTTCTTCTTGACTTGACACTAGCAAAAACATCAATAATTCGGTCAAAATCTATTTTTCGGGCTCTGTCATTTTCAATAGACAAAAGAGCCAAATCAGTGAGACGTTGTTGGGACATGGAGCTTCGCAGGTAGTTTTTGATGAGTTTTAATTTTGAGAATGATCTCTCTGCTTTGGCTACTGTCACAGGGACTGTGAGGTACATAAAGCATGCTGTTAGTACATCCGGGTAGGTTGATGCTAGGGAACTGTTTTCAATGAGTAGGAGATTTGCAACTTCTTCTACTTCTTTGAAATCCTTTAATTTGGATTGAAAAGCATTCCTTACTGATAAAATCTGAGCTTTGAACAATGGCGTTACATCATCTGAAAATCTGCTTACAAAATTATCAGCTTCACAACGCAGTTCTTCATCTGAACATGAGGCCAGGAAAGAAGGGTGAACAATTTTATAGGCATCAATCACTTGCTTCATGCCTTTAAAACGGTTGTCAATTTGTGACACTATAGTATCAACCATTGGGAAGAATATTGTCACTCTGAAATTGCTTTTAGGATCTGTCAGTCTTTGGTCTTCACAAAGTTCATCAAAGTGCTTTTTTACCTTTCTTGCACGTTGGCTAATAAATTCATGGGTAATCGTAATCCCCCATTTTGAACATACTTCTTCTGCTTCACTACAGACTTCTTCAAAGGACCAACGAAGTTCGGTTACTTTCAATAAAGCATTGCCTAGGAGATCGTACGCTGTCATTAAATCAATAGATTCCGTTTGCAAGGATTTTGAGGCAATGTTTATTTCCCCTAATACTTTGCACTGGACAGTCAAGACCAAAACAAAACTAAAAGATTCTAACCTTTTTTTGAGCCCCTCAGCTTCATTCCTTTCCTTTGGCTTTTGCTTGTCAAAATTATTTTATTTAAGGCTTTCATTACATCACCGAACCTTTCCTTTAAAGCGTACACAGCTTCATATCTCCCTGCCCAACGTGTAGGGTTTAAAGTCTTTAATGTTACCTTGTCTTTAGGACCAGGAGCCTTCGGATTCTCTGTACAACCAGAAACGACTTTTAGTTCTTGCCACCGAACAATGCTGTGGCCAAAAAAACTGTAAATATTTTGCACCGTCTCAAAAAATTGTGCTATTTCTCGATTGCATTCAACGGCATCTTTAAGAACCAGATTCAAATTATGGCTGGCACAGTGAATGAAATAGGCATGGGGTGCAAGTTCTTGGATTCTCTTTTGTACTCCATTATACACACCACTCATGACCGATGCACCATCGTATCCTTGTCCTCTGCATTTTGTTATGTCAAGGCCTTTTTCTGAAATTGATTTTATGATGACGTCTTCTAGCCCCGAAGCGGTTTGGTCAGTAACTGCTGTGAAAGATGTAAACGTTTCACAAATTCTCAACTCACAAGGTTTTCCGAGTTGGTCATGGTCAATCTTTACATAGCGAAAAACTTCGCTTAGCTGATCTACTTTACTTACATCTTGTGTTGTGTCGTAAATTATGGAGAAAAAAGGCGCACTCAAAAGCTCTTCTTTAATTCCACTAAGCACTTCACTAGCCATCAGAGAAATAATTTCATTCTGAATTGTTGGACTGAGATAATTAACAGTACCACTAGGCCTTGTAATTAGATCTTCTAGGATAGTGTCATATTTTGACAGCAATTCAATCAATGATAGAAAATTACCTTTATTTCTATCAGTGATATGCCAACTGTCTCCACGAAAAGGAAGGTTGCATGTTGCCAACATAAGGGAGACATCTAAGACCCTCTTCAAAACTTTCCTCCAAAAATTCCGCTCCTCCTTCAAACCTTTTTCTAGTGCATCGTCTATTGAGCCATGACGTCGCCATTGCTCATAAACCAAGCAGGAATCAGCATGGTGCTGTGAATTCTCATGTGTCTTTATGCGATCAGACAAATGTTTCCAGTCCCTTAATCCTGAATCCCATCCTCCTACAGGTCCTTTCTGGGGAAACAACCAGCAAGGTTGGCAATAAACACAATCCAATTTGGACGAATAGCACAACCAAGTTCTTTTCAGTTTGAGCCCAGACTTTGACTTCAGGGTAAAATAATTGTCTGAAAAGGACCTACCTTGTTTTCCATCATATGGAAATGGGCCAACTGGTTGATAGGGTCCTAATTCAATAATTCGTTTTTTCACCTCTGGATCGATGATCTGGTCTGGAAAATGGGGTTCTCCGGTGTTTAAAACAAGTTTCATTAATTTTATTCGTCCGGCTACATTCCACCTGTAAGTAGATTGCAATGCATTAGTATTTTTTTCTTACAAACATGATCATAACAATAGGGACTTACTGTAATTCCATGTTTACATGGAAGTAATACTGTTTACTTCCATGTAACCATGGAATATTTTATCGTAAATATTCCATGTTTAGGGCGATAAAACAGCATATGTTGTTATGTTGAAAAATATAATATAAGTATTCTGTACTTGGCATGTCTACTTACTTGATCATTTACGCCGATCAGTTCACTGCTTGACGTAGGACTTGTTGGAGGTTTGGCACAATTTTCTTGTTGATGCCCTAGCCCTAGGCATGTTACTTCTTCATCAATACTTTCTTCAGCGTTATCTTGAGCTGTAACTTCCTTTTCAATCTCATTTCCTGGGACTGAGGCTGCAATAAAAAATAGCAAGTCAAAATATCATTTAGTTACATATAACATATAATTTAAAGCCAATTTTAATAACATTGTAAAGATATAACAAAACCTCTTTCACCTGCATTGGAAAAACATACTATTAGGACTAAATCTGCCGAGCCCAATTTTAGTACATAGCCTAGCTCAGCCTAGCTGATGCTGATGTACCTATACAGTAGAGTAGATACATGGCCTCATAAATAATGAATGTGCAAGCGAGTGTGGTGCATTTTTTACATCATATTATCACAGAAAGATATAAAATTACTATGATAGATATTCATGCTGTGCTGCTGTGCATGTATAAACAAATAAAATACCTACACAGAAAGAAGTAGAAACCAAAGGAATCATAAAAGTCACATAAAAAATTAAATTACCACTACACAATAGTAGGTAATATGTAGCCTATATATGACTAGTGATAAATTCACAAACAAACATTGCTTATTAGATTAGAATAGATTGCAGTCTGAGTCAGACACAGTGGTCTAAACTCAATCAAACACTCAAACTCTAGTTAAATTTTAACACAGTTAATTTTAACATAGTTAAATTTTAAGATATTAATTATATAGTTATTGGCCAAGCTAATTAATTAGGCCTAAATACCGTATCTAAATTCAAACCACTCACCAATTATTGGTCTAGTTTCAGTACTAGATGTAGATGTGACATTAGTACTTTTAGTTGTAGTAGTACTAGTAGTAGGACTTAACCAAGCAGATAGGGTGGAAGAACACTTTGAAGCATCCTCTTCTCTTTTCTTCTTGTCTTGCCTTTTCTTTGCCCCACTTTGATAGCTTCTTTTCATTTTAACAAATACAAGAATAAGAATACAAATTGTATAACACCGTAACAAACGAGTAACGGACGCGAACGCCAAAACGTCAGTTTTTGGTGTTAGTTTACCATCAACATAACATAACCTTATCCGGGCTGTCTGTCACTAGTCGTAGTCACTCTCACTGTCGTCTGTCAGCTGTGGCAGAGGCAGTCGGCAGACGGAGCCGTCTACGTCACGTCGACGTCAGGACGAGTTTATTACTGTTGGGGATGGGGGAGTAAGGTGAACTAAAAGTGCAAACTGCACTTCTTTAATTGCGTGACAACTGACAGGCTGATTGATAGTCTGTCTATTTTTGTTACGAAATCTCTGTGAGAACAATATCTGTCCATTATTTTATATTGAAAAGCTATTTAAATATTTTTTTATAAAGACATTTTGATGATTCGATGAAATATCCCTACAGTAATCAATAAATTTCACATAAACTTTAATTTCATTTTCAATTTTTCCACCTTCATTTGGGGGCCCCCCCTGGCCGGGGGCCCCGGGGCAATGCCCCGGTTGCCCCAGCCTAGCTACGGCCCTGGTGGTTAGAGCAAAAGTTAAAGATGGTTTTCCATTTGACAAATAGTCTTAGATAGTTTTAGTAAAAATCCTAAGGTGGGGAAAGAAATTGTCTTTGCTTAAATGGGTTAAAATTAAGTTTCTGCCTTTAATGCTAATGATGAATATTAGCATTGAAATTACTTAAATTACTGTGACTAAACTATATGTTAAACGGTAAGTTCCCAGCCTTCAAGGTTGATGGGATCTCTGCCAAAACATTGTAAGACACATTAATATTTTACAAAAAAAACACTACTTGATTTAATAAATCTGAGTGAAACACCTATTCCCTGATAGCTTCAAGCTGGCTAAGCTTTTTTTTGTTATGAGTTAAATGATATTCGAGGCAAAATAATTCGATTTCGTTGAATTTTGTTTCTGAAGCAATAGATCCGAAACAATTGTTAAAGATCTACTTACAAATTATACTAACAGAAATCTGATATTATCTGAGTGCCAGTGGGGAATAAGAAGTGACAAAAATATTTCATAAGCTCTGTTTGATAGGGGTCATTAATTAATGAAGCAATTTTTGCCAATATTAAGACAATGCTAATTTTTGTTGACTTAACAAGGCATATGATCTTTAGATAGAAATAAACTTCTAAATAAACTTAAACTAATTAATTGACATTCGGTTGCATCTGATAGGTGTCAATTTGTGTCTCTCTTCGGCATAGATAATATCTATATTCCTATGGATTGGTTAGAAGTGTAAAATTCAAAATGTGGAGTGAGGTTCCTTTTTTTTTAAATGTATTTTAATACTTTTATCACATTTTTACTGACAGCTTTAGCACCTGCAAATCCATTTCCTTTTATTGATGTTTTTACCATGTGAACAGTAAGAAATCGGCCGGCATGAGGTCAAGCGAATATGGAGGATGTTCTAACGTAGTAACGCGGTGCTTGACTAGGTAATTACGTAGTAACAAGAATCTATATGAAGGGGTATCGTCATGCAGCAAAATCCAATGGTTTTCAGCTCATTTTTTAGGCTGTTTCCTCCTAATGGCATCTCGTTAGCGCCTAAGAACTTTTGTGTGGATAAATTTACCTTATATGCGATATCATCAATTGTTATTCTTCAGTTTGCATGGAGAGTTTGCGGAACTCGCTCAATGTTGTCATCTGTGTTTGCAGTAAAAGGGCGTCCACTACAAGAGTCATCTTCAAGGTTTATGCGACTTTCACGAAAACGTTTGTACCTTTCGTAAAATTGGCCTTTCTTCATCGCCTTTGTTTTCGTATGCTTGAATTGACATTTTAAGTGTCCCAGAAGATGACTTTTGAAGTAAAAACCCAAATTTAATGTTTTTTAGCTGTTCATTAAATACATTTTCAAAACGTGACAATTTAAACACGCAAATACACGAAAAGGGCTCTCCGTGGAGGAACAATGCACGGCTGGGCGATATTCACGATATCTATATCCCTTCTCCAGGAGTAGTACTAACTGATAGACCACGAAATTCCCACCGGCAACTACGCTGTGTGTTTCTGGACATTGATTCCGGGAACCTTTTGACTGTACCTCGTAGTTCTTTAACATAACTATTGTTTCTTAATCTATTAAATCTGTCAACGTTTTAAAAATTTCATTTAAGCATCATATAAGTCGAAACTCTCTCCAGAAGAATTGAAATTGTCTAGGGCATGTCCTCCTATTTTCAAAAAGGCAATACAATAAGCTTGAAAATTAAAAGTATATGACTGTAATTATTAAAATACTTCTGAGTGAAATAAACATTTTTATTTATAATCAAATTAATGATTATCTGGATATCAATAGTTTATTTTCATTATAACAATATGGCTTCATAAGTGACAAGTTAATACTGAATGCTGTTGACAATCTTTAAGTAATCTGATAAAATCATTTAATACCAAAGTAAAAGGGCTGTTCAAAAAATATTGGACATTTGTTAGTTAAAAGTGTATTTATTGAAATAGAGCTACAACTTTTAATGCCCTTTAAAGTATTGTCCTAGGCGATGCACACACTTCTCCCAGCACTTCTGCCACTGTTCAAAACATTTATGGAAGGCATCTTTTGGAATGCTATTAAGCACAGCCGTCATATTCTGTTTAATCTCTTCTCTTTCTTCAAATTGAGTTCCTTTCAGGGGCATTTTCAGCTTAGAAAATAGCCAGAAGTTGCATGGAGCCATGCTCGGGGAGTGTGGAGCTTGACGAACCAGAGGAGTGTTGTTTTTAGTGAGAAAACTCTGAATTATATATGCAGAGTGGGCAGGTGCATTGTCGTGATGGAGCTGCCAAGTTTTTATTGCCCACAGATTCGGTCGTTTGCACGGCACAGCATTGCATAGATAGTATTCTTTTGTAATGGTTTAGTCGTGTGGTGCGTACTCATGATGCACCGCTCCACTGGAGTCAGAGAAGATTTTCAACATGACCTTGACTTGTCTGAGAACTTGCCGTGCTATTTTTGTCTTGGTGATGTTGTGTGTTTCCACTGTGATGATTGCATCTTGCTTTTCGGATTTTGAATCTTGCAAATTGCCAAGCTTTTGACAAAATTTAATGCAGTAACGCTGTTTTAGTTTTTCTGTCATTTTATAACTTGATAAAAATCACCAAGCACAACAGAGATGTCTATCCTACTAGGCTGACTGCCAGCGACACGAAACAGTGCATGTGCCCGTATGACAGTCCCCTCCAAATCCCCTCTAAGCTTGGCTGCCAGCGCTTCATTCGTTTACGCGGGAGGACAGAAGGTCCAATACTTTTTGAACAGCCCTCGTACATTCTTGAGATGCCAGTCTTTGTGACCTTAGCAAGGCCTTTTTACTGTTTGGAATACCAAGGAGCTTATGTTGAAACTTGAATATTGTGGTCTGGGAAATACTAAACTCCTGGAATGATTTATCTAATTGTAAGCAGATTGTAATGGAGGAAGTGAGTTGTTCAATGAAGCTGTAGTGGATGAGGCATGCCTCTGTTCTGGCACCATAATTGTTTTTAATTGTGATCAATAAACTGAGTGGCAATATTTCTACACTAGTTAATCAGTTTTAGCTGCGAATACAATTTTCATATCTATCAGCAGTTGCCTTCAACTAATTGTCTAGATCTGCACTGAAGAAAGAAACTAATAATTAGTTTAACAGTAGTTTTTTTTTTAATAACAAAACTTAAAAAAATTACCTAAAATGAGCATCTATGAATGACATTTTTGATTGTTTAATCTTCAGTTATTTATATAAATTTACATTTGATTATAGTAATTTTTAAACAATAAATGTTCATTTTTAATTCTTTTACCTTTTTTTGTGCGAATATTCAATTTAATTTGCTTATTATTATATAATATTTAGGTTATAGTAGTAAAATAGCCTAAATACAGCATTACTTGTGCTCAAATGCATACAGTACATCTGCAGATCAAGAAATAAGCCTGATTTTAAGTCTTTTAACAGGTTCAGACACAAATGCAGCACAATTATTCAAGGTCAATAAATATATCCCGCACCCTGAATACAACAAAAAAGCAGGAAAGTATGACATAGCACTAATTATGCTCAAGTCTGAAATCAAATACAGCAGCAGAGTTCAGCCGGTTTGTTTGCCGTTTGTATCTGGGAAGAGAAATCTCGAAGGGCAAACAGTCACAGTTTTAGGTAAGAGAATAGTAAAAGTAAATTTAACTTCAACACTACAATCCACAAGAACCATCCACAGACTGACGTATTCAGAGACGTACGCTCCGAGATCGCCAGGAACGCAGTGACTCAGGTTCGGGGACGGAGGGTCTTGGGGTGTTTTGTTGTTGTAGGTGCAGGTGGTGTAGGATTCTGGTTAGGTGATGTCATTAGTGTATTGAACTTTTTGTCAAGTGTATTTTTAAGTAAAGGAACCCAAATCGGTCTAACTTCTAAGCTACTTTGACTGATTACTTTTTCATTATTTAGTTTCATAACGGCACCTTCAATGAATTTACGTTTAAAAAAATGTGGTTCCTGTGAAGTATTTTAGTGTTATCCCGGTTAAATCTGAGTTCATTGTTCCAGATAAGTTCAGCTAATTTAGAATGTGTAGTGTGTCTTTTTTTAATGTTATATTTATGTTATTTTTAGCCTAACTTCCAGTGGTCTTTTATTTCCCCTATGTATTTTTGATTGCATTCATTGCATTCATAAGTAATGCAATCAAAAATACCCTCATTTTGGAGGATTGCTCCTTATTCTTTGGTTCAGTTTTTGTTAAAGACTGTCTTAATGTGTTCTGTCTGTTGAAATGATGTTCTGATTTTGTATTTCCTAGCTATGCGTCTGATTTTTTCTGAAAGGTTAGGTGTATATGGAATGGACATGAATGCTTTAGGGTTTTCTATGTCAGTGGGTGTTTGTTTGCATTTTCTTATTTGTTTGCATTTATTTATGAGAGACTGAGGGTATCCATTGTCTATGAGATGTTTGGAGACATTTTTTAATTCATTATCTAGATTAGTTCTGTCTGAGCATATGGCTCAGGCCCTATCAAAGAGCGAGAAGGCTACACCTTCTTTGGGAAAGAAGGTGAAATTTAAAATTGTAATTTATATATTTGTCTGTGTGAGTTTGTTTTCTGTAGACTGATGTTTTAAGGCCATTTACATCCAAAAATGATTTATTATTTACTTCTTTTTCCATGTAGAATTTAATGGTGGGTGAATGGGTGAAACCATGTTTAAGTGTTTTAAAAATTCTTCTAAATTTGATTCACTGTGACTCCAGCAGACAAATGTGTGGTCCACTTACCCAAGCCAAACCTTAGGTTTGAGACTTGATGAAGCAATTGCTTGTTCCTCAACTCTTCCATGTAGATATTAGCGAAAATAGGTGATACCCTCAGTCTCTCGTAAATAAATGCAAACAAATAAGAAAACGCAAACAAACACCCACTGACACAGAAAAACCTAAAGCATTCATGTCCATTCCATATACACCTAACTTTTCAGAAAAAATCAGACGCATAGCTCGGAAATACAAAATCAGAACATCATTCAACACACAGAACACATTAAGACAGTCTTTAACAAAAACTAAACCAAAGAATGAGGAGCAATCCTCCAAAAATGAAGGTGCCGTTATGAAACTAAATAATGAACAAGTAATCAGTCAAAGTAGCTTAGAAGTTAGACCCATTTGGGTTCCTTTACTTAAAAATACACTTGACAAAAAGTTCAGTACACTAATGACATCACCTAACCAGAATCCTACACCACCTGCACCTACAACAACAAAACACCCCATGACCCTCCGTCCCGAACCTGAGTCACCGTATTCCTGGCAATCTCGGAGCGTATGTCTCTGAACACGTCAGTCTGTGGATGGTTCTTGTGAAATGTAGTGTGTGTGTTTGTCGTCCCCGTGTTTTATCATCTTGGAGGAAACTTCGTAGACAGTGCATTTGGATTGTATTATTCTCACTTTGTACCTGGGATGTCTCGACGCCATCATCACTGCGGGTCATAAGACTTCATCATTTTGTAATATTTGATTATTGTATTGTTCTATTCCTACTAATTTTTATCTTTTCAGGTTAAAATGTAATAGTTACTTTAGATTAGATAGTAGTCTCAGTCCTTACGAATCACAGAGATCATTTTGGTGCATGCTTAATGTTATTTTAAACTAGTAGTGTTTTACAGGTACCATATATTTATGTTTAGTTAATGTAATCTCATTTCAATCTGATTGGAATATTAATTTAATTGTGTTTTAAAATGTTGTCGTTGATATCGTGATCTTGGCAGCGCATAATTGGTTATATTAATTTCACCCAGTTAACATTTTATATTTATTATACGTTCATTTTGCTGTAACTCATTATAGGATCTAGGTTAAAATGTAGATAATTATTAATGTAGATAAGTTTATTAGTTTAAGAACGTAGTTTTAGAACATGTTCGTTTAGATATAATTTAGTTTTTAGCACTTGAAAAAGATTTGGGTTTTACCAAATCGAAATGTTGTGATTGGTGTTTTTCACGTAATGATGGCAAATGTCCAACAACCATTGTCTTCCTCATCTGATATTCCATCATTATCAAATTTTAAATACAAACCTAAGAATATTATATTTTTTTACCACAAATTCTAATTATGTTACTTTTGTTGTTTTAATTTTCGAACAGGGAACAAATTACTCCCCAATACTTATAATTTTCAACTTGCAAATAAAATACCCTGCACTGTGGTTTCATGGCATTTTTCTGATTTGATTATTGAATGTGAATTTAAGAAATATTTATATGAAATCTTGAGTTCAAACATGTATAGTAAATCAGGTAATTCCTTTAAACCACAGTTCTAGGGTTGAGAAAATCTTAGTGATAATATTTAAGTAGAATTAATGCATTCACATCTATTTATAGGTTGGGGACGAACAAGTAAAGGTGGAGAATTCTCTAAATATTTGAAAAAAACTTCTTTAAGACTGTTAAGCTCAAGAGAGTGTGGATATTATGTGAGAGATATTTCATATCTAGAAACACAAATATGTGCTGTAGGAGTGAATACTGATTCTTGTCAGGTAATATTTAACATCAAATTTAAACATCCAAACAAGAGGGAAGGGCGGTTAGATGGGTCAGTCAAGACGTAGAGTTTATTTTTACAAGTATACAACAATTTTTTACCCATCCACCCTCCCTATGGACACAACACTTAATGATTAATTTCTTATGTAATAGAAGTATGTTTTTTATTCATAAAGGAGAGGCTGATCTCCTCCTTAGCCTCACTGCCCATGCCTCATAGACTGTTGATCTGTGTGGGAAACTTATTCATACTGATTAAGGGGATGAATAAGTTTGTTTTTTTTTTCAACGCCAGTGGCACTTTATATTGACTAATCAAATGTTGTTATGGGACAACGGTTTAGTTGGACCTCCTAGGATTTAAACCTGCGACCTCCTGCATTGAAGTCAGGAGTGCTAACCTTTAGGTATTGATTGATCAATACTATTGAGTGCTACCTTATAGTATTGATATACTGTGCGGTATCTTGTGAATAGGACTTAAGATGTGTGCATGTATACGAGGACTGTTAAAAAAGTATCGGAACTTCTGTCCTTCTGTGTATAAACGAATGAAGCACTGGCAACTAAGCTTGGTGGGGATTTGGAGGGGACTGTCATGAGCGCACATGGACGGTTTCGTGTCATGACAAAGCTTTATTCACCGGCAGTCAGCCAAGCAGTGTAGACTTCTCTGTTGTGTTCGGCAGTTTTTATCTAATTATAAAATGACAGAAAAACTTGAGCAGCTTTACTGCATTAAATTTTGCCAAAAGCTTGGCGATTTGCAAGTAGAAATAATTTGCAAGACTCAACAGGCTTTTGGGTAGTCTGCCATGAGCTAGAATAAAAGGGTGTACAATCAATTTAAAAATTATCAAACGTCAGTGGAAAGTGAATCGCGTTTAGGCAGACCATTGGCGAGCCGGAGTGAGAATGTCATTGAACAAGTGCAAACTTTAGTCACTGAGGACTGTCGTCTCACAGTCCAAGAACTAGCAGAAGAAACTGGAGTCAGCATTGGGTTAGTACATTTGATTTTAACTGAGGATTTGAAAATGAGAAGCGTGTCCGCAAAATTTGTTCCAAAGTTGCTGACAGTGGAGCAAAAACAACTTTGCCTTGAAATTGCACAAGACATACTGGACAGTGCAAATAGTAACCCTGACTAACTGAACACAGTGATCACTGGTGATGAATCCTGGATATATGGATACGACTCGCAATCACCACAGTGGAAACACACAACATCGCCAAAACCACAAAAAGCACGGTAAGTTCGCAGCCAAGTCAAGAGCATGTTGACAGTCTTCTTTGACTCCAGTGGAGTGATGCATCATAAGTACGCACCACACACCAAACCATCAAAAAAGAATACTATCTTGAGGTTCTTTGTCACCTACGTGATGCTATGCCGTGCAAACAACCGAATCTGTGGGCAACAAAAACTTGGTAGCTCCATCACGACAATGCACCTGCCCACTCTGCAAACCTAATTCAGAGTTTTCTCACTAAAAACAGCACTCCTCTGGTTCATGTTTCCCCAGACATGGCTCCCTACAACTTCCTACGCTGAAAATGCTCCTGAAAGGAACTCAATTTGAAGGAAGAGAAGACATTAAACAGAATACAATGGCTGTGCTTGACAGGATTCCAAAAGATGCCTTCCTGAAATGTTTTGATCAGTGGCAGAAACACTAGGAGAAGTATGTGCACCACTAAGGAGACTACTTTGAAGGGAATTAAAAGTATGTAGCTCTAGTTTAATAAATGCACTTTTAATTAACAAAAGTCCGATACTTTTTGAACAGCCCTCGTATCAGGCACGGATCCAGAGCAGTGAATTGGGAGGGGCGAACCTGCCGGGGGGTCTGGGGGTATGGAATACCCCCCAGTAAGGCGGGGGGTCCAGGGGGTCCTCCCCCGGAAAATTGTTGCTATTTTAACGTCCTAGAAGTATTGTTTTTAGCAGTTTGGGGGTGTTTTTAGGGTTTAAATATAGATGAATACGTAAGTTCTGTAATCGAAAATAAGTTTGGCATAAATTAAAACAACTTCGAAATAGCATTTAAGTATATACATTTAATATCACAACTATTAAATAATAAAATGGATTCCATTGGAATGTTGTATTGTTAAAATTTTATGGAAACAGTTCAATGAGCAACAACTTAAACATAAACTGTGTAGAGTTACATTTAACACATTCATTACACAACCATTAATATAATAACTCATCTATCAAATCAATGTCGTCTGTCAATCAGTGTCTCGGCACTACGTCGGCGCTAGACACGCAGTGTTGCCACTGTTGCCGGCGAAAATATATAGGCCTACCAATTACCAACCGACGACTCGGAAATTCTCCTTTCTACAAACTCAGACTACACATCCGAATATTATATATACTGTAATATTATTAAGATGGTAACAATTACTAATGTTATTTTCATGACGGTAAATCAAATATTTTATTAACATTTTATTCTAAGCGTGTAGGTACATTTTTTGCTTTTTTCCGTTTGGGGGGGGCGATCGCCCCCATCGCCCCCCCCCCCCTTAAATCCGTGCCTGCCTCGTATATGATGTTATTAATTGTAACACAGCTGCGCTATGTTACATAAATTAAAAGGTGTCAACTAGAGCCTATGTACAAGCCATTTTCACTCATATTGACTCATTTTAATTTACAAATTATTTTTATTTGAAACTAACCTATAACCAATAGCTGTATTTTTTTGTTTGCAAGTAATATCAAATAGCAACTTAAGATAATTTATTTCAATAATTAAGCTAGAATATAACATTTTTAGATTTTTGCTTCATTTTATGTTTTATAATGTCTTACAATATGTTACAGTGCATACCAGCAAAGTTTCTTTTTGCTGGTAAAATGAAATAAATCAAACAAATAAAATGTTACAAGAATCTGCTTATTATAAACTATTTTTCAACATAGGTTCCACCATTCTGTATATGACCAGTATTTAATTGGTTTACACATCTTCTAACCATTGAATCACTCATTACAATAGGTCTATAAACTTCATAGAGCTATTTATGAATTTCAACTGGTTTAATGTTTCTCGCAATAAGAAACTTAATTACAGATCTAATCTCACAATCAGTAAGATTTTTAATTATCTGTGATATTTTAAAGAAGCAATATGACATGAAAACTACAAGTACCTAATTCAAAATGGCGTCAGCTGCTTTGTACTATGACAACGAAAAAACAAACGGAACTTACTTCTTGGACGCCCCTCATATTATTTATTTGCATTGTAAACATAACTTGATTTGAATAGACAGACACTCAGATCTTTGAAGAGAAACTTTATTTGTCATTATCAGTTGTTTGTAAGTTAACGTTATATTTAAAAGCATTATTATGAGTTATAACAAAATATAATATTTGCTGTATAATTATGTACTGACTGTTAATTGTTAACTTGTGATGTGTAGGGTGACTCTGGAGGACCTCTTTTATTCTTTAATCCAGTCTCTAAGCGATATGATCTTGTGGGATTAGTGAGTTCTGGATTTGGTTGTGATGGATTCAGTTTTAACACCAACGTGTCTTCGTTCTTGCCATGGATAATGGAGAACACTCCAGGTTAAACTTATACTAATTAATTAACAACAATTACTTATGTACATTTAAAAGAAGGATTTAATATACGTTAAAACCATTTCAAGTACAAAATATCTTTAACATACCTTAGATCTATGATCAAAAGCATGTGTGCTATTAAATGTAACAAAATTAATTTAATATAAAATTTGCATTAAATTCAAGTTCAAGATCAAAAGTAAAGATTGCAAAACGTTTACAAATTTTTTTAGGACTATTTGATGGAGAAAACATATTTACATTATAATTGAGCTGTACAAATGCTGGCCCGTGTGTTATGTTTAGAGCCAGCAGGGGTTTCAACAGCAGAGAAGAATCTTTCAGCTACTAAGCTGCCTTACTTCACGGGTTCATAGAATGAAACTTTATTATGGATGAAGACAATAGTGAAGCTACTCTAAAATTGGCTACAAAAATTTCATATTTTTAAGATTATTGGCAGCCAACAAAGAAAGTATTTCACCATATTTCCTAACCTTTCTGAAAAGCAAATCAGTGTAAATTAAGTTAATTGTACAGTAATTAATAGCAACCAAAACAAATCTTTTTATTTAGCAACATTTTATTTAATAATTAATTCAGTGATATTGTGTGAATTTAGACTAATTTTTTGCAACCTTTTCTTGTCCACAATATCTGAAACCTTTTTTTAACAACATTATTTTTGTAACTATTTCCTAAGACACTTCTAAGCTAAATTTTTATTTTAATATAAGCTATATTTTTATAACTAATTTAATAATTTACTATTTCGATATAAATTTTAAAATGTTGACTTTTCAGGTGAAACTTACTGCAAAAAGGGATAATAGTGTAGGATATATACATGAAAGTACAAACCATATCACTCCACCTTCAAATGTATTACATCTATGAACAAAACTTATCAAAAATTAAGCTGGCAATTCAAGATAAGATATATATGTTTTTAATTATTGAATATATTGTACTCCATAAATTATATTAAATATTGTTTGTTATGTAAGTACTTTGTATTTGTAAATAATATTTTGACTGTCGTTATATTTGATTGAAAGAAATGAAATAACTTACTTCTTTAGCAATTACAAAGTATAGTATTGTATTCATGGGAAATATCATTAATGTCCGAGTTGTAGTAGTTTTCGTATTGTCAAGGCAGATAATTACAAAAAAGTTTGTTGTAATTTTATTATTTTTAAATTATAATTCAGTGTTAACATATATAGTAATGTATTTTATTGGGAATTTGTTTTGGTGTTGTATCTTGTGTGTTTGTGTTCAATGTGCTTATTTTTTTAAGATTGAGCTAGGATTTATGTATCCCATTTTATTTGCTTGTAATAAATATCTCTAAACACAGTCATAATAATATTATATTATAATAATTGTAGAATATAAAAATAGTGACAAAAAAAATGTTTGTATTAATTTACTGGCAGTATAATGTCATGTTGTTTTACTCATAACATATTTCCCGTTAATAAATTGTCACTTAGTTTATGACTAGCTGACTGGGAGCTTCACCTCAAAATCCCTGTGATCACTTGTTGATCATCCCAATGACTCGCCCTGTACCACATTTATCCTGATATTTACCTTATATATGACATTTACTTTAGCCGAACTAAACAGTCAGTAGGAGTGCTCCAGGATGACTTCATGAATGTCCTTAATATGGGGGGCACAAGCCCTTTTTATCATACCTAGTTTTAGGCTATCAAAAAGGTATTAAATGTATCTTTTTCACTTCAAATGTAGTAATCTATTTGAAAAATGTTCATGAAATGTTCATAAAATGTTCAGAGATTAATTTTTCACAGAGAAAAATAATACTATTTCTCTAACGATGGTCTTCACAACTTATTCAAAAGATTTTCATTTATTTATTTATTCGTGAGACACTGATCGTGAAGATATGGGCGAATATGGATTTCAAATGAGTCTGATGAGGGAATATATTCTTATTCTTACATATGAGACGCAGACAACATTGTGCATATTATTTTAAGGCTAATATGAATGATGATATGAGTGTAGGATGAGTGTGGATGAGTGTAGTCTGGTTACTAACTGAGTTCAACTTTTGCTCAGAAAGGACAATTTATTAATAGCCCAACAGCCAGGGTAACTAAGGGACCTACAGCTTTACATGGAATCCAAACCACGTAGAGTTGGTCTGATTTTCAGCTTATTGACAAGCCTGATACTCAGTTATCTCCCCCACACAACATCAGTACAATGATTACCATCCTTAGTCATTGTAACAAACTAAGGCCGACTATTAAGAAATGTTTTCAAAAAACACCATAGATTTTCTTGTAGGACACTTTTCTTTGATAACATGGTTTTAACATTTCCCTCAATATACATCCTTAATACCCTGAACTTTTACTGTATTAAACTTCATCCACAACGTTCACAAAACAATGCTCGTTACAATTTTAGAAATCATTATATTGACATTCCACGGCATAGAACTTCTTTTTTTAAGAGAGATACTAATTACAATGCTGTAAAGTTGTTTAATGCTCTACCTGCCTCAGTTTAGGAGAATGTTGATGATGTTGTTGGCTTTTGGAAGGCGGTGAAAGGTCTTCTGTTAAGCAAATGTTATTATAGGGTTAAGGACTTCTTAACAGATCAAATAGATACTATTTAGTTGTATTTTGTAAGAATGTTCTGTTTAGACTAATGACACTATTATACAGTGGTTGTACTGTCAAAATAAAGTGATTTGATTCTGATTCTATTCCGTAGAAAGTGTAATTAGTTAATAGCCTAATGACAAATGAATAGCTTGGTGGTTACTTAACTTTTGTTTAGAAAACAAATTGAAAGATTAATCTTGATAGCTCTCCTCTTAATATTTCAAAATTGTAGATACATAGAATATTTCGAAATCTTCTTGAACCTCTCTAAGTTTAAGTATCAATCAATTTGCTTTTATGGCTTAAAGTTTAAGATGCGGCACTTAAATAAATCAAAGTTGAGCAATCAAAGAAACAAGTGAGTATGACAACAATTTTTAGATGTATTTTCATGTTGTAAAAAGAATCTTTTACACCACTAGTTCAGCAGGCTTATATGAGAGAGACCTTAATAAAAATACTTACTTTGTTTTTAGGCAATCTTGAAGCATTGGAAGTCTCCAAAAAATTGGGGGGTTGCAGTGAGGGAGCCCTCACTTTTTTTGTATAAGAATAATCTACACCAATATATTAATGTAGTGAAACTATTCAATTTAGATGCATTAAACACTTCAACATGTTTAGCCATCAATATTTCAAATTATTTAGCAACTAAAACCCCTTTGTTGCTCATAGTTGGAACTAAATTTTACTATCGAAAACAAGATCTATATGACTATGGATTGTTAAAAAAGAATTACACCACCAAATAGCTTTACATTGTCATTCTTTATCACTTTAGAAATGATTGTGTAATATTTGTTGTTATTTATAATAATAAAATATTAAAAGGGCAATAAATTATTGCAAAAACATTGTAGATGGATTTCATGTTATTGATATCAACAAATTTGCCTATATTGCCTGAGCAATATTTTATCCAACAAAATAATGATCAAACTAAATATGATCAAAACATACAGCCAGTTAATTTTTGTTGCTGTTTTATTTATTTGTTGGCACAGAAGATAAATTAAACTTTAGTTAAAATAATTACTGTATATATGTGTGTGTGTGTTTAAAAAATATTCAAATAATACTGTATACTGATTTAAACAGCAAAGATAGTTTAAAAGCATCTAATGTTTTGTTTAAATTATTATGAGTTTTTATTTTTTTGTTATTGAAAGTTAATTTTTAGATTTTAGTTTGTTTAGTGGACATGTTTCACTTCATCCTTTTATGCTGGTGTTTTCATGTGATGCTTTCTTCATCACAGATTGAATAAAATACAATTTAAAGAATTGTAAAATAAATGCTTTATGAATACATATTCTAATGCTGTACATTCCTAGGTGTAAATTATATTTCATCTTACTTTCAGCTTACTCACACTTTTTAAATCTTAACTTATTTGTTCATTATGAGAGGGTTTCTTTTCACAAAAACTGTTCACTTTCCTTGCAGGCCCATTATAACTAATCAGACACTATCTTGAAGTAAATGACCTGATACCTCCTACAATTCCTAGGCTCTAAGCCTGTTGTCAGTCCTGTGTTGCAATTGGCAAATTAGTGTTTACCTCAAATAGCGGTTGAAATTTCTCTTTGATCAGTAAGATAAGAACTTAGTTTTCACTTTTAAGTTATTTTAGGTTGTCAGTTTACCTACATTACAACAAATAGTAAGTTGATAATTGTTGTAGTTTGTTGATAATTATTACAGCTTTAAATTTATATAGCATGTGCATTAATTTTTTATGATTATTTATGTTTTAGTTTCATTAGTCATGGTTATTTATTATAAAAAGAAAATAAACCAGTTCATAGCATAAACAAATATAGTAAACAAACCAGTTCTGGAAAAGAGATAGACATTTTTTTATGCAACAAAGCAAAATGTTCAAATACTAAAACCAAAAACATGATTTTAGTTTAAGCGTATAAGAATGTTTTCCAGTCAATAATAGTGCTCTTACATTAAAAGATGCTACATTTAACCATTTTCTTTGATTTGTAACATCTGGTTCAACCGTTCATTGGAACTCATTTACTAATAGATATATATGTACAAATAACTTTTATTTTACTGTCTCAATCTTCATACGTACTTTTTCTTGTTTTAAGAAATTGCATAAATTTTAAAATAAAAAAATATTGCTGATTGTGTTATGGGTGTTATAAATGAGATTTTGATGTCAAATGTATATTTGCAATACAATTAAAGTGTCTGATTTCATATTTGGCATTTATTTAATAAATAAATGGTACCAGGTAACTGGCACAAACTTTCTCTCTTATTAGAATAAAGCTAAAAAATTGCAATTTTTAATATTTTGCCCATAAGAAAAAGTTATAACTCAAAAACTTTTAAAGTTAGGGATATGTGGTTTTTAATAAAATATTTTAAATTATTGTAATGCACATCTTTCCTGAAAATTTAATCAAAATCGTTAGAGCGGTTTTTGAGTAAATTATATTTTTGTTATGTTCTTTGCCCATAAAAAAAAACTAAAATTTCAAAAAGTAAAAAAAAAAAAAAAACGGTCTGGAGATATTGGCTAAATACACATACATACAAAATTTATAAAAATCAATTCATCTGTTTGGTCTCTAGCGAAGGTACAGACACACATACATACTCACATACGGACAGATAACAACATTAAAAAAAACCACTTTTTCGGTTCAAGGAGCCCTAAAATGGAATTTTAGACCAACTTGTTAAACAAAATTTGTTTTTTTTTAATCACAATACTTTCTCTATGCTAACACATATGGGAGAAAGTAAACATGTATACTAATTAATATTGGAATGTTCAACTCAGGCATATTTTCAGATTACTCAGATATGAAACGCCGACACAACTGTGTGTCTATTTTACGGTGAATATGAATGATTACATGAGTATGAATGACCTGTGTAGTCTGGTTACTAACTGAGTTCAACTTGTGCTCAGAAAGGGTCATTTAGTAATAGTCAAATCAGATTAAACAAAAATAAATATAAATAATTATAATGTACAAAATCGCCAATCAAAGTAAGTGTTTTTCAGACTATATTGGACTCATACAATAAATTTAAAAAATACATTCGGTTTAGTATTTAGTCATTTCTTAGTTATTTACTATTCTTTGCCAATTAATCAATATGTATTAAAATTACAATATTCCACTTTACACTTGATAGAGCAGAATGAGAGAGAGAGAGAGATTGGTCCTCCCGCCTACCTATATACATACAGTGGTAATGGTCCTCCCGCTCAACCACTCACGTCAGTGGAAGTACCACTGCTTGTGTAAGGACGGATGGGTGGGTCAATACCATTGCACTTGGAAGGGTGCGTCAGTACCACTGTATGTACAACTAACACTATATAACTAATTTCGGGTTACCTTTAGCCTATAGATGATTCTTGTAACTGATAATTATATCTAGTGTTGTGTTGGTGTTTATCATAGCAAAGCTTAAACAATTGTTTCCTTAACTTTACTGAGACATATATTTACTAGTGTCAAGATTCCCTCAGCAACTAAAAGAGTTCTACAATGAGCATTGAAAGATTGACGTGTTGTTGTAATTTTAACACTCTTTCGAGATGATGACTCGCACACCATAGGCTGGTTCCATACAATAAAATGCAATGGAAAAAAGCAAAATAAGCACTTTTAGAGGTACTTAGGTAACATGTTTCTCAAGTGCCTCAACAAGTAGACTACTCAATTTAGCTTACCACAAACCTTTTTCAATATGAGGATCCTTGTTTGAAGAAAATTCAAGTACAATGCTTAGGAGTTTTACATTGTTGCCATTTTGTTGACTGGGAGGGACTTTGTATGAAAAAAAAATTAAGTTTTGGTTTGGTTTAAGGATAGACCATTTGCTTTGAATCAGTTCAAGCTCTTTTAAAAATTTGACACGAAAAAGCTAGTTGTTAAATTATTTATTTGGCACGCTATAGTACAGTGTAGTATCATCGGCAAAATTACTATAGTACAGTGTAGTATCATCGGCAAAATTACTCAGTACAGTTTAAACTAGTTGGTAAATTATATAATAGGAATCAAAGCAAAAGAGGGCAAAGGGCATCCCTGTAGTACGCCTCTTTCGACCACTACAGTATCAGGGAGAGAAGCGTGGACATTGATTCTTTGTGTCTGGTTTGCCAAATATAACTTTAAAATAATGTGAGCCACATACCTCTCACACCATAACATTTTAATTTTTTTTAAAAGGTGTTGTTCAGTATGCAATCAAAGACCTTTGAACGATCACAAAGGATGGCATGTGTACTAGCATTATTTTCAAAACTTGTAAGCGCTGATCTAATAAGACCCTAGATGAAGTTCAGATAATAATAAAAAATAACATAATAAAAAAATTCACATAGCTGGTGATTCATTGTCTTTTCAAGAACCTTTTGAAAATGTGGCTACCAAGAGATGGTACTTTATCAATTTAGAGTTATTTTAAATTGATTTATTTAAAATTTACTTAAATCAATTTAAATTCATCAATTTAAAGTTATTTTAAATTGATTTAAATAAATTTTAATTCACCACATTTATTTACACTTATTAAAGTTATGTATCGTTACTATACATGTCATTAGGATTACAACAAGACCAAGTAAATAATTTTACGACCTCCAGAAGCCAAGAAAACAATGTTTCAGGGAACTGATAAGAACCTTTTTCCTAGAAAAGTTAAAATTTTAAAATTGATGAAAGGTATAGTATAAAATCTCTGCATTTATTTATAGATATGAAAGTAATGTACCTAAACTATACATGCCATAAGAATTACAACAAGACCAAATAAATAATTTTACGACCTCTAGAAGACAAGAAAACTTTTTCAAGGAATTGATGAGAAATTTTTTTCTCAAAAAGTTAAAATTCTAAAATTTAAGAAACTTATAGAAAAAATTATCATCAATCAGGTACTAAAATATAAATGCGATACATAGACGGGTTTTGAGTAATAATGGTGAAAATGTGATGTACAGAGAAATATAGTTGAAATTCCGGTATTTTTTTAATTCCAAATAGGATAAAAAATAATTAAACCTTGTAATAAAATTTAAAAATACATATGTCATAACCTACAACTAAACGAGGGAAATAGTGGTGTGATTAGATTTTTAGTAGGCCTTTTAGTTCTTTAGAAAACGACCTTCAAACTCGTGTGCACATAATTTCTGCATCAACAGTAGCCTGTAATTTAATTCATATTCTCCTTAAATAAGAAAATTCTATACAGAACATACAGAAATATTATTTACCAATGTTAGTTACCGTTTAAATCCTCATACTTTTTGTGTAAATAATTTTTTTATTTTTCTAAAAGATAACGGTTTGAAAGAAATGTGGTAAAGACAGTTAAACTGTTTACTCAGTGATAACAGAATGTGATGACAAAAGCAGCGAGAAGAGTTATTCACACATTGAAAACACCTGTGAGTATGGTTCATTATCATTTATTAGAAGTAAAATTAACAATAAAACATACTTGTCCTTGAGTGTGAACAAGTATAAAAGTTCTTTCCTAAAAGATAAACTGTATTAAAATTAACTTCTTATCGTCTTTTGTAAAATTTAATTATAATTTTAAAACCAAGTAGAAAGCGATGTGACAAATTTAGTAGTTATTATACATGAACTTGGAATAGTGAACAACTTTTGGTTGAATTACTTGACAAGTTTACTGATCAATTTAAATATGTGCCAGTTTTTTAAATAGTATTTGCAAATCATTTTGAAATACAAAGCATTTTGAAGTCTATATTTGACTTAGTGTTCCCAGTAAAATGGCGTTATGTGATGAGTTGGCCAGACTTGTATATTACCATTTATTCTCTTTTCTTCTCATTTCATTATTTTACTCAATTTTAATTACAAAATATTACATATTTTAAATGTATTATATATACACACACACACCAGTATATTTATAAACTATAGAATTATTTATTTACAAGTAAAACTTATAACAAAGCACTGAATGGGTCACGATATTACGTTGTCAAACAGATATTAGTGGTAAATATACATTAAAATAAGATGAAAATTGTTAGTTACAAATATACAGTATATTAGAAGAATTTAGCACTTTTAATTGAATGTAGCATTACAAACTATATTTGAATAGGTTTAAATTTTGGTATAGAATTTTACAGCAGCATTTTTGAGCAGTTGAGAAAACAGTGTTCCAGGAAATTGATAAGAACTTTTTGTCTCGAAAATTTAAAATTCTAACATTTGTAAAACTTATACAAAACATTCCTATCAACGAGGTATTAAAATATAAATGCCATTCATTTTTGAGTAATAGCGGTCTAAATTTGCTGTATTGTGAAAACTAGTTAAATTCCAGTACTTTTTTTAGCTAGGATAAAAATTATTAAAACTTGTAATACAGTTTTAAAACACATATGTTATAACGTACAATTAAACAAGGGAAACGAAGGTGTGATTAGATTTTTTTAGACCTAGTTCCCTAGAAAACAGCCTTCAAACTTGGGTGCTCATAATTACTGTGCTGATACTAGATCCAGCGCTATTAAACATATTGATTTTGCATGTTTGAACATAAATTTATGACAAATATACATTGATTTTGTGCACAAACCACAAACACACTACGATTTCTGAAATAACCCCTAAGGTTGTGAGTAGTTTAACTGTAAAAAATTAGTAAATTTTGACTGAAATAAAAAGATCAGATAAGTATCCGGCAGAGATATTCCACAATTTGGGAAAGACACATTCTTGATATAAAAATATTTGTTTTAACATTCAGATTTAATTTAGAAATTAAAAATGTATTTTTAATGTTGTTAAATAAGTACTAAGATTTCTTCTAATACCTGGTTCTCCCTTCTAATAGCTGGTTCATTCTTATAATATTTGGTTCATTCTTCTGATAGCTTGTTTTTTCTTCTATAAGCTGGCTTCCTTCTTCTAAATAGTTGGTTCTTTCTAATAATAGGTGACATTCTTTTAATAACTGGTACCGACTGTTAGCTCAGTAGGGGTTTCGAACTTGGACTTTGCACTTTGTAGTCTGAAGCCTTAGGCACTGAGCCACCATGCTGGCAAAGTCTCTGAAAAACAAGTGTAAAATAACTTTGAAACATTATGTAAGTAACTGATTTGGGTACAATTTACAGATTTTTAAGTTAAAGGAACAGGAACCTCTCACGATTCTTATTAATTCTTGTTTTTGATTATAAACAGATAACATCTTGGCAGTTCTTTGACACTTTGTAATGTAGAGCATGCACATTTTAGCTTTAGAAGCATTTAAATGTCAGCATTTTAATAAAATAACTATTAAATTCTTTGCAATCACTAAAGGATCACAACGTTTAATATTATTGTAATTTATAAGATTGTATTTACTTTTCTAAGTAACTTTAACTTCCCAATTTGTCAAACTACTTTGGACTTGATTGATACTTAGTTTATAAAGTTACTATTTGATATATTCTTTGAATAGTTCACAACTATTTTAAAAATTAATTTCTACAACTTAAAATTTTTTTATTTTTATTCTTAAGACGTTGATTGTCAAGATATGGAGGAAATGGATTTTGAATGAGTGTGGATGAGCGAAGTTACAACTAAGAATCAAGAATTCTAATACAACAAACATGCAAAATCAATATATTCAATAGCGCTGGATTTAGTATCGGCACAGAAATTATATGCACCCAAGTTTGAAGGTTGTTTTCTAAGGAACTAGTAAGTCTACAAAAAAAATCTAATTACACCTTCGTTTCCCAAGTTTAATTCAATACAGATCAGTGTAGATTTTGCTTCTTGGTTTAGTTTTGAAATAATGGCAAATGACGGAGCAGTTTGCTCGAGGTATCTGACAAAAAGGGACACCACTCAATAGCAGGATTTGGCAAAACATTTCTAAATCACATTTCAAACAAATTATGAATCAGATCAATATTATTGATTTGTATGTCCATGCTATAAAGAATGGTCTCATACAGCTTTTATTAAATGATAAGTGACTTGTTACTAGTTAAATAATTTTATAATTTTTGCTGCAGATTGAATATTAATCAGAAACATCACAGAAGAGTAATGCTGTGGGTACAGCAATGGCTCAAAGTTAATCTACCATTGTTGTTACTCTTTTTTACATCAATGCCAAGTGCCTCCACAGATTTGACTAAAGAAGAAGAATGCAGCAACAATTTATTCATTGATCCAAGGGCTGATATGGAGGCCACAATTTCTTCCCCTGGTTATCCTGCACTGTACAGTCCAGAACTCAGTCAGTCGTGGTGTGTTTCTGCACCACAAAATGTAACACTCTCTCTAATTTGTGAGAATTTTGATATCCCTAAAGTAAGTATTAAATATACTGTGGAAACTGAAAAATATATGAAAAAAACGGAATTTCATTGTTGACTAAACTGTACTTTGAAAATTGATGCGATATTCTACATAAAATAATATATTTTGGAAACTCACAGAATTTTAATAGTGATGGTTAAATGTATGTACAAAACTGAAATTTATTTATTTACTCATGTGGCCATAGAAATACCAACTCAAGTGATCTTTAGCCTCGCCAACAATTTGCCTCCAATCTCATCTGTCTTCTGCAATGTCCAGATCCGCTCCTAATCTCCTGAGGCCTTTCTTTACTTGGTCACTCCATCTGGGGTCTTCCCAGCGGTCTACTTCCTGAGGCTTGTCCAGTTCACACTCTTTTCAGTATCTGGTTCTCACCTCTTCTTTGTATGTGTCCCAGCCATCTCAATCGTCTACTTTTTTTCAGTGCTATTATGCCCGAATCTTTATATATATATATCATTGTATTTAAATGGAAAATAAATTCAATTGAATTGATTGAAATGTAATTCTTTCAACTCACGAGTAAATCTTATTCAGTTTTCTTCAATTAGACCAAAAACTCTATGTAGAATCCTATTTTCAAAAACTATGAATTTTCTTTCATTCTGTTTGGTGAGTGACCATACCTCTTCTCCATATATGAGTACTGGTTGTAAGATCACCTTGTACACCTGGAGTTTAGTCCTCCTGGTCATTAGCTTGCTTCTAAAGAGCTTTAAAAAACCTCCAGTAGCTTCTTTGAGCTGATGCTAGTCTCCCTAGTACTTCATCATCTTATTTATTTTCACTTGTTATTGTGACACCCAGATATTTAAAGAAGTTTCTTTTTGCAAACTACATTTAGCACTTCTAAATCTGGTTGGTTATCAGGTCTTCTGATTATTTTAATGAATTTGATATTTTCTTCATTTACCTGTAGTCCTATTTTCTTGGTTTCAGTAATTAGCTCTACTGCCAGCAATGAGTGCCACATCTCCTGTAAATTCAAGAACACAGGCACCTATTTTTGCTCCCCTTGGAGATTACCTATGGTTCCTAACGACTTCTATGACCAGATTAAATAGTAAGGGAGAGAGTGCATCTTTCTGTCTTCACCCTGTACTAATATTAAAACTCTGAGAGTATTAATTTTCTATTTTAACTTTTGCTTTATTGTTCTTTACTGTGGACATTCTTGTTATGTTTATTAGTTTTTCTGTAATATGGTGTTTCCTCATTACCATCCACCGTACTTGTACGAGTGGGTTGGTCAATACCACCGTACGTGTATGGGTGAGTGGGTGGGTCAATACCACCGTACGTGTATGTGTGAGTGGGTGGGTGTGTCAATACCACTGTACGTGTGTGGGTTGGCGGGTGGGCTATTCAATAAACTTCCTGAAACATGGAGATTATTGGATTTGGAAGCATACAAGAAACAAATCTCTAAATTTCTTATCAACAATGCCTTTTATTCTATAAATGAATTTTAAAGCTCAGAGGTAGATAATAATTGTTAACATTTTACTGTATATTGGTTGTTAAGTTGCTAAGTGTTAAAATGTAATATTAGCAGAATTTATCTTGTATTAACCCTGAATTGTTTAGTATTCTTTGTTATGCATTGTTTTTGACCTTGTCCATTCTATGTATACTTATGAAGATGACAATAAAAATTATTCTATCCTATTCTTTTCATTAGATCCCACATTTTTTGGTCTACCAATACTGTCATGTGCTTTTGCAAAATCTATGAACAGTATGTATAGATCCTTGTCATACTCTCAGTACTTTTGTTACTTCTTTTCAAATGAATATTTGGTCTGTCGTTGATCTTCCAACTATGAATCCAGTCTGATGTTCTACAATGTCTACAGCAAGTTCTTCTAATCTTTTCAGTATTAGTTTAGAGAGGTTTTTGTAAGTTGTGCTAAGCAAGGAAAATTCTCTGTAGTTCTTACAGTCAAGCTTGTCCCTCATCTTGTGTATAGGGATGATCACAACTTCTTGCGAATCTCCCGGTATTTTCTTTATCCTCCATATTTTCATAATAAATTTGTACAAACAATTTTTCTAATTTTAGATCTACATTCTTTAACAATTCTATAGGTAACATGTCTTCTCCTGGGAATTTTCCATTCTTCAAGGTTTTGAATATTCTACAGATTTCTTCCTGGGTTGGTTCAACTACAGCAACATCTTGATTTATTTGAATTTCTTCTTCAGTATTAGTTACAAATAGTTTTTAATTAGCATAATACGTGTTGGTACATATACAGAACAAGTAAAACATCATACAACACAAAATTTATTACAATATAAGCACAAAATGCACAAATATACTACAATACAAGTACAAAATTACATAAGCAAGGAAAAAAGTGAAGTAATGGTAGTAGGAAGGGACACAGTTTTGGAAGAAGATATATTGGTAGATGGAAGTATACTAAAAAAGGTAGATGATTTCAAATACCTTGGAACGATGGTGTCAAGTGATGGAAGAATGGAACAGGAAATAAATGCCAGATTAGGAATGGGAGCGGGATTCTTCCGGACGGTGAAACACCTAGTATGGGACAAAGAGGTACCAAGGAGGGCCAAGGTAATGATGTTCAAGAATTACTATAGGCCTATAATTACTTATGCGGCAGAGACATGGCGGATGTCAGAAAGGGAGTGGAGTAGAGTACAGGCAGGGGAAATGAGGTTCTTGAGAGCAATAAAGGGAAGAACTCGAAGAGATAGAATTAGGAATAGTGAGATAAGGAAGGATGTAGTGGAGGAGAGTATAAGAGAAAGAGTGGAACAAGCAAGGTTGAGGTGGTATGGTCACGTAAAAAGGATGAGTGTAGAGAGGTTGCCGAGGAAGATGGAGGAATGGGAAATGGAGGGAAGGAGGCCCAGAGGAAGACCACGAAGAAGATGGCTGGATGGAGTGAGGACAGACGTGGAAAAGAGAGGGAGTGTGTGGGGGGAAGTGGTGAGAGAGGAGATGTGGAGGGACAGGAGAAGATGGAGAGGCTTGGTGACAACCCAGACCCAGGATTGACTGGAACGGGACCGGATAAGTAAGTAAGTAAGTAAGTAAGTAAGTAAGTACAAAATGCACAAATAGATTCTTTTGTGAATTTCTCTGGTCTGAGGAAGGTGAGCGTGGTTCACCGAAATTGATCACCATAATATTTGTGCATTTTGTACTTGTATTGTAGTATATTTGTGCATTTTGAGCTTATATTGTAATAAATGTTGTGTTGTGTGACGTCTTACTTGTACAGTATTAGTTATTCACAATTTAATAGCTCCTGAAAGTATTAAGAACAGTCCTTTTTCACAAACTAATGTTCCATTCATATTTTTTATTCCAAAAACTCTTGGTTGGTATCCATTTTTAAAAATATCGTACTGTTCTGTAAAAGTCTTTTACATTGTTCTTGGTTCAGTCTTCTTCCGTATTTGTTATTTTACTGTTGATGAATTTTCTTTTTTCTCTTCTGAGTACACGAGTTGTTTTCATATTGATTCTTGTGTATAGCTTTTCAGCTTCTGGTTTTTCCTTGTTCAAAGCATTCTCTTTAGCTTTTCTCCTTTTGCTTACAATTCTTTGGCATTCTTCATTAAACTAAAGGTTTTTGGGTTTTTTTTTTTGGAGAATGCATATCCAGTTGCTTCTGTAATTGATGTTTTGAATTTCTTCCTCATACTTTCTATTTATTCTTTAGGTCCCATACTTTCCTCTTCAGGGTCATTGGACAACAGGAGACTAAATCTATTAGATATTTCTACTTTGAATTGCTGCACCATTTCTGGTAGGAATGATATATAATTTCTCTACACTTCTGCTTCTCTATTTTTTCAACTCTCAGTTTCCGCCTAACTTTTGTCAAAACTAGATAGTGGTCCACTGCTTCTCTTCCACACTTTTTCCTGGTATTGCTAGGATTGTTATATTCCGTGTTTTAGGAAATCGCATGTCTTTAGGTCTTAGCTTAGGTAAGTTTCCAGTAATTCCATCCTAATCCGAGGCTCATTGTTGGAGTTACATAACCTGTTATTTTCCGAGGCAGGTTAACCGCCCAACCCCTAACCTGGAGGACCATGGTTTTTTTTTGGAGTCACCTTCTCCTAGTTTAGCGGTTTCCACTACAGCTCTAAGATCCTTACCTGACCTGGGAGTTACATTAGAGTTCCTTCTCCTAGCCTTTGAGTACCCAAACCCTATTGTACAAGGCAGTTCAGGCAGTGCTTATTAAGTGGCGACACTTCTTTGCCATGACATAGCACTAAAGGCTCTTGTGGATTTTGTTGAGAGTGACGCCACCATAGGTTAATTTCCCAAGCTCTCTAGATGCCTTTGAGACTATTTAAACGATAAAGTTTGTTCAGCTTTATGAAAAATGATTAGACTCCAGTGACTTCCTGAGGCATTTTGAGTGTTATTGATTGATACATTCATATTAGACTCCAGTGACTTCCACAGGCATTTTGAGTGTTATTGATTGATACATTCATATTAGACTCCAGTGACTTCCACAGGCATTTTGAGTGTTATTGATTGATACATTCATATTAGACTCCAGAGAAGTCTGGAGTGTCCGTGTTGAATGGTAGTCAAGGTTCGGGTGTTGTGTGGAGAAGAGAACTAAGTGTCAAACTTGTCAGATAGCTGAAAATCAGACCAACACTACGTGGTTCGGATTCCACGTAAAGCTGTAGGTCCCATAGTTGCCCTGGCTATTGGGCTATTAATTAATAGTCCTTTCTGAGCTAAGTCGAACTCAGATAGTAACAATGACTACACTCGTTCATCTACACTCATCACACTCATTCATGCCTCATATTCGCCCATATCTCTACGATCGGCGTCTTAGAGATGAATAAATGAATGAATGAAAAGTGACTTCCACAGGCATTTTGAGTGTTATTGATTGATACATTCATATCTTCATTACTTTGTTAATCATGATTATTAACAGCAAAAAATGTAATTTTAAAATATTCAAAAGAAAACATTGTTATAGTTTCAAGTATTTTGAAAAAAGGCTGTTTTTAAAAACTGTGATGTAGTGGAATCAATGAAAGTTATATAATTTCTTATTTTTTGAGTTTATATTCTAAAACTGCAATTCTTTGCATTGTTTTAGATTTATTAGATTTTGAGGAATCTTCAATTTTTTTGTTATGAATTTCTAGTTTTAGTCTTTTATTTCTGTTGAATGATTTGGTTTTCAATTTGTAATTCATATATTTTATTGTGGATCTAGTTAATTACTAGTTTTACTTTATGTTTTTTTTGTAATTGTTAAAAACAAAAACATACATTTTTTTATAAAACTTTTAACATAAAACTTTGTCTTGAAGTTTTAAAGTTTTGTGTGTTTTGGATCTGGTTTGGATTTTATTTAGTGACATAGTATTTTATATCTAATTAAACTGTAATTTGAAAATATCTGTACATACAAATCTTTTGATAAAAGGCAATAAATGGAAAAAATGCAGCAAATATTATTGAAAATTATTTTGTTGACATAATATAGTTATAGGAAAAAATTTAAATACGTTTAGTTTCGAATAGACATGATTATAATTTATATGGTAGTGGTTACTATTTTAACAATATCATAAACATTAAAATTTATAGATAATGTTGATTGTATAAGGCTAAAATAAAAAAAATTGTAAGTAGGCTAATATTTACATATGTTCATAAAAGGATTCCCTCTTACAATATTAAACTTGCTCTGTTGAACTTGAAATTTTTCATTCAAGAACAGAGCAATATTTTCTGTAAAAAATGTAATGTTGTATATTTTACAGAGTGAAAACTGCGATATGGACGCTCTAATTGTATCATCCAACAAAGATGCACCAAGGTAAATTTTAAAATATAATTTAATCACAGTAGTTTAACCACAGATGACAATTAACAATTGAATGTAAATTTATTACTTTCTCTATAATAACTTATCAGACAAATACAAGACAAGACAAAAATGACTCGATTTGGATATGAAAGTAAGATTACTTCTTTCTTGGTCTCCAGAAATCAATAGACATTTCAAATTAAATTTTCTCTGTATATATAAATACAATGTATAGTCTGATCAGATAAAAGGCAGGTAAATGGCTATGACTGCGGCACTTATAGTATACTTGCTATCGAATCAATCGTGGCTCAAGTTATAAATGGAACTGATTCAAATAGTGTAAGCTTCAAAGATATAGAGACTCTAAAGCCATCCGAAACTGACCTAATAGTGAAACGGGCCTCTCTGGCATATTTACTAAACAATAAGTCAAGTATTACTGCTGGACTGTTGTGTGATCTAATGTTGAAAAAGAAGCCATCTCAAAAAAATTATTTGAATGATAAAAATCAGCTTTGCAGTGATCCTAAGGAACCTGAGTGGGAAATGGTTGGCTTAAAAAATAAACATCCCTCAGCTCATAATCTCAGAGAAAAAAACATTACAGTACAATCTTGGCATCACAACAAGGAAATGGAATCTCTGCTAAGTTATAATCGTTATTCATGTCTGATGTCAGAATTCCCTCCTCTTCCAACTAATAAGGAACCACAAGACCCACTTAAATACAAGGAGACTCTACCAAAGAAACGGAGACGTAAACCTCGAGTTTTTCTGGTAGCAGACAGCCATGGGCGGCGTTGCAATGAAATTTTAAGGGATCACTTGCATAAAAGGTTTGATGTAAGCTCTATAGTAAAATCTAATGCAAAGTTACATCAGGTGACTCAACACTTGGACACCTTAACATCTGATTTTTCACAAGAGGACTATGTTGTAATACTGGGGGGTACTAACGACATCCAGGATTCTGTGGAGTGTAATGACCTTGACTCAGACCAACATCTCAGCTTATTGTATAATCTAGCAAAAAAAACTAATGTAGTTTTCCCAGGAATTTTTCAGCGATTTGATAAACCACCACTCAACTCTACAATTAAGGACTTTAATAATAGTTTTAACAGAAAATTTTTAGAACTAACTAAACAAACTCAAAATCTGGTACCAGTGAATAATTTTAAACTATTAAGAAGTGATTACACACAACATGGTCTCCATTTTAATTTTAAAGGGAAAAGAAAACTATGCCAAGTTCTGAGCGATACAATCAAGAGGGACTATGTTAAGAAACACCAACATCCTAAACCCGACACACAGTTCTCGACATCCAGTGTCTCTGAAAGTATTTCTCAAAGGTGTTCCATGGCTTCTCAATTTACTGGTTTCTCTGATGAGTCTATCACAGAATCGCAGAATGTGGTAGAGCAACAGCAAGCTGCCGTCGCTTCTTTTAAAGACACTACTTCATTAATTTCTAATGAAACTCATAATTTTTTAGAGGATCCCATGGTTTAAAATGTACATTAGGATCTGAAAGTATGCACCCATTTAACAGACATAAAACTAATTTATTCTCTATCATGCACTATAACATACAAGGTTTAAGTAGAGTTGATAAAGCAATGGAGTTTAACATACTGTTGGAATCTTTTGATAAAAAACCAAATATTCTTTGTATATCTGAACACTGGTTGAATTCTAATAGTATTTTCATTTTAAATCAAATTGGGGGTTATAAAATTGTGAATAGTTTTTCTAGATCAAAAATGCAAAGAGGTGGTGTATGCATACTTGCTTTGAATGAGTTAACTGTTGATCCTTTAGTTGATTTAGATAAGTTTTGTAAAGAATATTTTTTTGAGTGTTGTGGGGTTAAATTGAATCTGCATAAGCCAGCTATTGTTATCTGTATATATAGAGCAACGTACTATGATAAGTTGGGCCTTGATTCATTTTTTCAATTGTTTGACTCACTATTACAATATGTTAATAAGCGATACTCTAACTATCAATTGTTTTTTGCAGGAGATTTTAACATTAACTTACTTGATAAGAAGGACCATGTAAATAATTTTATAGATATGTTACATTCTTACAATTTAAAAATACCTAATAATTCAGTACCTACTAGGATTACGTCATTCTCAAAATCATGTGTAGACAATATTTATACAAATCTATTGCTTGAAAGCTGTGAAATTAGCGTATTTGATAACGATCTCTCTGACCATACTTTTCAAATCTTAACATTTAAAAATAGTTTTCAGAGAGGCCCTAGTAAGAAACTCTCAAAAAGAGATTTTTCAAGGGGTAATATTTCAAATTTTGTTCAATTATTGGAGTATGAAAGCTGGGATTCGTTTTGGTCTGAGAACAGTACTGATGTTAATGTATTATATAGTTTGTTCCTAAAAATTGTCAAATTGCATTTTAATTCATGCTTCCCAGTAAAAACAGTTACAGTTAAATCTAATTTAAAACCTTTAAAAAAGTGGGTAACTCCTGAAATTATTATTTCCAGTCAAAGAAAAAGAGAATTGCATATGTTAAGCAAAAATAGTGACGACAAAATGTTTGTAGACTATGTTAAAAAATACAAAAAAGAGTTTAAGCAATGTGTGAAAAGAGCTAAAATAGAATACAATTCAAATTTAATTAAAAACGCTTCTAATAAAACAAAGATGGCATGGAATGTTGTAAAATCAGAAACTTCTTTACAGCAAAAACACTCTCTAATTGAATTTCTCACTGACAATGGGAATCGTTTCACAGATCCTTTAGACATTGCAGAAATTCTCAACACACACTTCCTTAACACTACAAGGCACTTCAATCTTGCTGCAAACCTCATCAGTTCACAGTCGTTTCTTGAGAAAATTGGTAAGCCTGCCACAACACTTCCAATATTTCCCCCAGTAACAGTTGATGAAATTGAAACCCTGACAAAGGAGCTTAAGTCAACAAGTTCTTCTGGTTGGGATGACATCCCTCCCTATATAGTTAAGATCTGCATTAAACACCTAAGCTTGCCCCTGACACATATTATCAATACTTCATTTAAATCGGGTGTTTTCCCTCATCTTTTAAAATTTTCTCGTATAACGCCTCTGTATAAAAAGAAAGGTGATTCATCGTCTGCCGACAATTACAGACCTATTGCAATTCTTCCTGCCTTTTCCAAGCTTTTTGAGCGAGCTATATACAATAGACTTCAGTATTATCTATTAAACTCCAATATAATACACTGCAATCAGTTTGGCTTTCAAAAAAATAAATCTACAACAGATGCTATTTTTCAGTTAACTAAGCAAATTTTTGAAGCTTTCGATGAGAAATTATTTTCAGTTGGAGTATTCTGCGATCTCACAAAAGCATTTGATTCTGTTAATCACAATCTGTTACTAAAAAAATTAGAGTATTATGGATTACAGGAAAAGACCCACCAGTTACTTCATTCTTATATTGTCAATAGATTTCACTGCACATATATTTCTAATCATCAATCGTCTTATCAGCAAGTTGTGGCCGGAGTTCCTCAGGGTTCCATTCTTGGGCCATTGTTGTTCCTCCTGTATATTAATGATCTGACTGTCAATGTAAGGAATTCTAGTATAATTCTATTTGCTGATGACACCACAGCATTTTTGAGAAGTAGCGATGGAATCAATCTTGGACATATGCTGGATGACGCCCTGGAGGACATGGACACATGGTTTGGTTCGAATGGTTTAGTGTTGAATAGGGAGAAAACTTTTATTATAAATTTCCATCCAAATTATAGCAACAGTATCAGGGCTCAGGCTAAATATATTAATTCTTCAATTAATCTATCCACATCCGTAAATTTTCTTGGTATCACAGTTGACAAATCACTTACCTGGTCCGAACACATAACCAAGCTTCATTCTAAACTCAACAAAGCTTTTTATGTTTTACTAACACTTTCAAGTTCAATTGATTTATCTTCTCTTAAAGCTGTATATTACGCTTATGTATATTCCCATTTGTCATATGGAATTGTTTTCTGGGGTTGTTCTTCTGAAAGTTTAAAAATATTCCGCGTTCAGAAAAGAATTCTAAGAGCAATGGCTGGTGCTCCGACCACATGTTCATGTCGTAACATATTCAGTAGATTTGAAATACTGCCTTTACCTTGTATCTTCATCCTAAATATTGTGAATTTTGTGAGATTGAATGCTTCACACTTTAGTTCCAAATTAGACAGCCACAGTTACAATACGAGACACAAACATTTAATACAAATACCAGCACACAAAACATCATCTTTTGAAAAATCCGTGTTATACACAGGAAGTAAATTTTACAATAAACTCCCCCAGAACATAAAAGCCATTACTTCAGACATAAAGTTCAAAGCTGAAGTAACTAAATATTTGAAAACAAAGTTATTTTATAGCATCAATGAATACTTAACATGATTTTGGAGACATAACTTTGCTTTAACCGGTAGCCTTTTTATTTTTTTTAATTTTTCATGTTGTTATATTTATTTTTAAACTTTGACTATAATATGGATTTAGGATGTAATGTGATTAGCATAAGAATAATGTGACAATTCGCCTGTCTAAGGGAAATTCCCTATAAGAGATGTATGCGATGTAATAAATAAATAAATAAATAAATAAATAAAAAGACAAATTTAACTCAACATACATCACTGAATAGATAATTAATCTATAATAAGCTTGCTAATAGTGTTAAAAGTTAAGCAAATTCAGTAATTTTAGTTCTTGCCTTGTATACAAGACACACTAGAGATCTCTCGAGATGCCAACGGCAATAAGGTTATAAAATAAGGTTATACAACTCCTTATAGCTTATATATTCAGTGCATACATTAATGGCATATACAATGAATATCTTTATTAAAATAAACCCAAATAATATCATTTTAACACAGCAACCATTAAAAATTATCAGCATGTTATATTTATATTTTGTATTGAGTTTTCTTTACTGTTTTGAACTTTTAACAATGAGAAAACTTAAAAACTATCCAGAAAAAGGCATGGGATCTTTCATCAAGGCAGAGACAGGAGAAAGGAAATTTAACATTCCATAAATCTTATGTAAAATACCTTAATGATTTTAAAACACTATGCCAGTCTCAATAAATGACATTAAACACCATTTTCTTGGCTATTATTCTTCAGCAGGGGTGGGTTTAGGCAGCAGTGGGGCAACCCCAATAGATATTTTGGTATGTTCCAGCTCATATGTTTATTTTATCACCTCTTAAATAATTGCCAGATAAAATTCTTTCCTTTACAGTGTATAAACTTTATCATTCTCAACACAGCATACCCTGAGGTCGAGCGAGTTACCACCATACATTGTGCATGGTATAGAAAAGAGTAATTTCTAAAATTTAACTGTAGACTTAATATAAACCAAAGTTTCAGTCTAAAACCAACATTTTGTAACTTAAAATTTAGGAAGCTACCTCATTATTTTTAGGGGAGGTTGAGTTAGACTCTTCCATTTCAAAAGTTGACTTCCCAAATCTACTTATGTTTTTCAGGCCTTTTTGTGGCTCCAAATCATTTCAGACACATTCAAGCTCAAATGAAATGAAAATTAAGTTTCACTCTAGTAAGAAGAGCAAAGGAGGAAAATTCTTTTGTTACATGAAAGTCCATCAGCTAGAAACCAACAGCCTAAGAACTATTGTGTATGAAAACTGTGATTGTGGCTACTCCTATACAGTGAGTTCCCAGAAATGAAATCCTTACTTATATTTAACAGTCATGTAAATTACTTAACTAAATTTCTTCTAATTAAAACCAAATAATAAATGTTTTTATAGTTTACAAGGTTGGGATTGTCAAAAAATCCAATTATGTATATTACACCAACTAACTTTTCAAAATAGAAAATGATATAAATAAAGGGTATATCAGTTATGCTATATATTTTTATAAATAATTTATTTATTGTTCTATTGTCTTAAAATTGTTGCATTCAAATTTTCTGTGTATGTTAAGAACAATGTATAATAGATATGTATAACAATATATTAGAAAAATACTCAATAAATGTCAATTACATTTATTCTATTAAAAAAAACTAAAACAAACATTTAACAATTATTTTCTTTGCATTTACTCTTTATAAGTTCTATTCTTCATTCCGTTAGATGAAAAACACCATCAAAATGATTGTTATAGATCTATGGACATCTTTAATTATTTTATTAAACAACAGGTATTATATACAGGCTGTGCCATGGTTCTAGGTGTGTAGGGGAGGTAGTGCAAACGAGACAAAATATGCAAAATATGCTTATTATAGTTTGCTCGGTGGTGCTTGTATTATTGACATTAAAGATAAAAAAGTGAAATAAAGATTGAGATAGTAATAACAATAATAATCAAAATAATAGTGCTTCTTCTACAATATTGTGATTCTACAATAACTTAATTGGTTACATGCCACGAGAAAAATGTAAACAATCATTAAATAATGAAAACTAATTTTTAGAAGAAAATAACAGCTGATTTTGTTCAATCCTAAAACCCAAAA